>CAUYQG010221184.1:0-24916 GCA_963574415.1 Tarsius wallacei
CGCGCCTGTAGTTCCAGCTATTTGGAAGGCTGAGGCGGAAGGATCGCAGGAGCCCAGCAGGTCGAGGCTGCGGTGGCCGGGAGCGGCCACTGCACTCCAGTCTGGGCGACAGAGTGAGACTCCAACTCAAAAAAAAAAAAATAACTAATAAAAATAAAAATAAACTAAACTAATAATAATAAAATTAACTACAGGGAAGAAAAAATAGTTGAGTTCTTGATTTGATTCACAGCTTGGTTGTTACTGCTGTATTGCAGTGCCACTGATTTTTGTGTGTTAATTTTTTACCCTGAGACTTTACAGAAGTCATTTGTCAAATCCCGGAGTCCTTTGGAGGTGTCTTTAGGATTTTCTAGGTATATGATCATATTATTTGCTTACAGAGATACTTTGGTATCTTCTTTTCCAGTTTTGGCATCCTTTATTTCTTTCTCGTGCCTTGTTCTGGCTAGGACTTCCATTACTATGTTGAATAAGAGAGATGAAAGTGCTCATCCCTGCATTTTTCCCATTCTTGGGGGAATGTTTTGAACTTTTCCCCAGCACTATGATGTTGGCTTGTGAGTTTGTCATATATAGCTTTTATTATTTTCATGAATGTACTTTCTATGCCTATTTTGCTGAAGGTTTTCATCATGAAGTCATGCTGAATTTTATCAAACGCATTTTCTGTATCTATAGAAATGATCAGATGATTTTGTTTTTAATTCTGTTTGCGTAGTGAATCATATAATTATGTTATATGGCGAATCATGTTTATTGATTTGCGTATTTTGAACCATCTTTGTATTCCTGGAATAAAATCCACTAGATAATGGTGGATTTTTAAAAATGTGCTCTTGGTTTCTATTTGCTAGTATTTTGTTGATTTTTGTATCTATATTCATCAGCGATATTGGTCTATAGTTTTCTTTCTGTTGTATCTTTTCTTGGCTTTGGTCTTAGGGTAGTACTACCTTTGTGGATTCAGGGATAATTCGTTATCTTTCGATCTTATAGAACAGCTTCAGTAGGATTGGTAACAGCTCTTTGTGGAAAATCTGGTAGAATTTGTCTGTGAGCCCTTAAGTCTTTGATTTCATTTTGATAGGTGATTTTTAGTTACTGATTCTATCTCACTACTCATTATTGGTCTATTTAGGGTTTCTATTTCTTTCTTGATTCAATGTTGGGAGGGGTGTATGTTTTTTATCTAGATTGTCTAGTTTGATTGTATACGAGTGTTCATAATAATATCAAGTTGACCTTTTTTATCCCTGTGATATCAGTTGTAATGTCTATTTGCAATTCTGATTGAGCTAATTTTATTTTTCTCACTTCCTTTCTTAATTAGTCTAGTTAGTGGTCTATCAATTTTGTTTATCTTTTCAAAAATCACCTTTTCCTTTCATTAATCTTTCTTATTGATTTCATTGGTTTCAATTTTGTTTAGCTCTTTTTATCTTTGTCATTTCTTTCTTTCTGCTAGCTTTGTTCTTGCTTTTCTGGTTCCAGAGTTGTATAATGTGAAGTTGTCAATACGTGATCATTCATTCTTTTTAATGTAGATGTGAAGCACTATACATTTTTCTCTGAGTACATCTTTGGTTGTTTCCTAGAGGTTTTGACAACTTGTGCCATTTTAAAAAATTCATTTTGAGAATTTTTTAAAATTTCCATCTTGATTTCTTTGTTGATCCAAAGATCATTCAGGAGGAGATTGTTTGATTTCCATGTATTTGTTTAGTTTTGAGAGTTCTTCTTTGAGTTGATTTCTGGTTTTGTTCCACAGTGGTCTGAGAAGGTGCTTGAGATGATTTTGGTTTTTTGGATTTTACTGACACTTGATTTGTGGCCTATCATATGATCTATCTCAGAGAATGTACTAATTAGAAAAAAAATGTATATTCTTTAGTATAGGGGTAGAATGTTCTGTTCATTCTTGTTAGGTCCACTTTCTCTAGGGTCTCATTTAACTCTAAAGTTTCTTTGTTGCCATTATGATTTGATGAGCTATCTATTGCTGTCAGTGGAGTGTTGAGGTCTCCCACTATTATTACATTGCTGTCTATTTCCTTTCTTGGGTCTGGTAGAATTTGTTTTATAAAGAGAGGCGTGCTGGTGTCAGATGCATATATATTTAAAATATGTATATCCTCTTGTTGTATTGATCCCTTTATCATTGTATAATAACCTTCTTGTTAACTTAATGTTTGTTTTATCTGATGTGAGAATTAATACTCCTACTCATTTTTGGTTTCCATTTTCATGGAATATTTTTTCTACCCCTTTACCTTGAGTCTATGGGAGTCTTTGTATGATAATTGAGTGTCTTGAATGCAGCAAATAATTGATTTTTTAAAATCCATTCAGCCAATCTATAACTTTTAAGTGGCACATTGGGACCATTTACATTCAGGGATAGTAATGGTATGTAAGGTATTGTTCCATTTATCACGTTGATTGTTACATGGTTGCTTTTTTTTCCCCTCTGTTGTGTTGGTGCTGTATCATCCCCGTGAGCTTTATAATTTCTAGTATATTTCTAATTATGTATTTCAAACTTTTGTTTCAATTGTTAGAACTCATTTGAGTATTTCTTGTAGAGCCAGTCTAGTTGTGACAAATTCCTTTAGCATTTGCTTATCTAAGAACAATTTTATGTCATTTATGAAACTTAATTTTATGATATGCAAAATCCTTGGCAGACAGCTATTCTGTTTGAGGAGATTGAAAACAGAGCTCTGACTTGTAGGATTCCTGCTAAGAAAACTGATGTTAATCTGATAGGTTTATCTTTGTAAGTTATTTGATGCTTTTTTCTCATGGCTCTTAGAATTTGTTCCTTCACATTAACTTTGCATAACCTGGGGGGATGCCCTTTGTGCAATGAATCTTCCAGGGATTAGTTGAGCTTTTTCTATGTGCGTGTGTAAATTACTGGTAAAGCCAGGGACATTTTCTTCAATTATTCCCTCAAATAGTTGAGGTGGTGAGGAAGAAGTGCTCAGGCTCCCCACTGTGTGCACAATTGGTTACACCAGTGGGTATTGGGAAGGGGTCCACCAGTCACAGGGGTAATAATGCCATGTTGTGCAGAGACTATACAAAAGAGTTTACATGGGAGATGAGAGGTAACTGTGGCAATTATTTCTACCAGCTACCCCACTATGGCAACAGGCAGTCTGCATTCAAAACATAAAAGTTTGGCTGGACCCAGATATTCTGCTTGCCCTAGCCAGGAATTTTCTACCACAGCAGAATCTATACTTGGGGCAAATGAAAGAACCAGGTCTCCCAGTCCCCTCCCACGATGGCTAGACTATAGCTGTCAGCAAGGTTTGAGTTCCTAGGAAATTGCAGCTAAAACTTCTCAGGGCTTTTTTCCTGGACCACTCCCTGTGGGTTTCAGCAGTGCATGATTGTGGGTAAGGTGGTTTCCTGGGAGATACTGGAGTCTCATGAGGCTCGGGGGGTATTTAACCCTGTTGCAGGAATACAGATCTTCTAAATTCCCCTCACTTGCTTTATCCTCTGCCTCTGGAGGCTGCTTGTGGTGTGTATGGTGATTCAGGTTAGTCTGCCTAGTTCCAAACCCAGAAAGATTGACTTTTATCTTCTATACACACTGTGGATCCTGTTGCTTTTATTTGGTGAGTCATGGGATGTGCAGGAGGTCTCATTCTCCTCTGAGTGCTAAAGCATTCTCTCTATTTTGTTTCACTCTGTGGGATATACTCACATTAGCAGCCTCTCATCAGCCATCTTCTTTTCTAAACTGCTTTCCTTATCTTTTATTTATATTTCTTTAGATCGGTGGTTCTGGAAACATTAACATGAACCAGAATCACATGATGGGGCTTCTTTCTTTTTTTTTTCTTTTTACCATTCCTTTGAGCTTAATTTTTTTTTTTTTTTTTGCTGCATGTTTTTTATTTTAAAATTGTGGGGAACGGTTAAGGGTTAGGTATACAAATATGCATTGTGCAGCTACCCTTGCTGATGAGGTGTGCTCCTCCGTCTCCAGACAGATATTGATTACCATTAATCCTACCTCCCTTCCCATCCTTGCCCCCCCCCCATAGTTTCCTGCCACTGTCAATCCTTTTCTTATAGTATTACGATAGTTGTTCAAGGTCCACTTATGAATGAGAACATGTGGCACTCAGATCTTTGTTTCTGTGAGACATCACTCAGTATTATAAACTCTAATTCCATCCAGGTTGCTGCGAAATTCATGATTTTGTTCTTTTTTTATGGCTGCGTAATGCAAATTAAAACTACACTGAGATACCACCTAACTCCAGTCAGAATGACTATTATCAATAACTCAAAAAATAACATGCTGGAGAAGATGTGGTGAAAAGGAAACACTTCTACACTGTTGGTGGGAGTGTAAACTAGTGCAGCCTCTGTGGATATCAGTGTGGCGATTCCTAAAAGCTCCAAAAATCGACCTTCCATATGACCCTGCAATCCCCTACTGGAAATATACCCTGAAGAACTCAAATCACTCTATAAAAAAGATACCTGCACACGTATGTTTATCGCAGCATTGTTCACAATAGCAAGATCATGGAACCAGCCATGCTGTCCATCAAAAGAGGACTGGTTTAAAAAAATGTGGTACATATACACAATGGATGGGGCTTCTTAAGATGCAGATTTCTAGCCGGGCTCGGTGGCTCAGCTTGTAATCCCGTGCCTTGGGAGGCTGAGGTGAGTGGATTGCCTGAGCCCGCGTTTTCGATACCCGCCTGGGCAACTTGGCGAGACCTCATCTCTACCATAAGTCAAAAAATCAGCTGGGCGTGGTAGTGTGCGCCTGTAGTTCCAGCTCCTTGGAAGGCTGAGGTGGAAGGATAGCCGGAGCACAGCAGGTCGAGGCTACGGTGACTGGGAGCAGCCACTGCACTCCAATCTGAGTGACAGAGTGAGACTCCAACTCAAAAAAAAATGCAGATTTCTGGCCCTCAACTCCAGAGGCTCTGATTCAGCCAATTTGGGATGGAGCTTGAGAATTTGCATTCTAACAACCCACAGGTAATACTGATGCTGTTGATGAAGGAACCACATTTTGAAAACTGCTGGCGTAGTAGAATTCTTTTTTATCAAGAAATTATCTTGGTTTTGCTTTAGTAAGTAGTCGATTAAACTTCAGTTAATAATAATATTGTCTCCAGATAACTGATATCTTATGTTTGTTTTAACTTTCAGGGTGATGTCAGAAAACTATAGTCCTAGTAGGTGTCTTTGTCTTATCCTCAACTTTCATAGGGATATTTCTAGTATTTCAACATTACATACACTGCAGCAAGTGTTTTTGAAAGTTATTTTTTAGTCATTCAAAAATGATTAATTCATAAATAATTTTATCTCTAGTTTTTATAAAAAATGTTTAATATCTTTTAATTATCTTCTATGTGGTCTTAAGTTTTTCTATTGTCCTATTTATGTGTAATAATATATAAATTAGTTTCTAATATTAAACCAACTTTGTATTTTCAGATTATATAAATATAGTCATGGCATATGATTATGTTAATGCATCGCTGAAATTTACTTGTTTATATTTTAATTAGAGCATTATATTTTGTAAATCATGGTTATTAGAGGGTAACCCTGGGAAAGTTACTCCATCTCTCAAAACCTCAGTTTCAGCATCTGTCAAAAGGGCAAAGTAATAGCTCCTCTCTAAGAGAGTAGCTGTGACAATCAGGTAAAGTAATTCAATAATATTTTTGACAAATACTTATATGTGTTTAATATAGGCCAGGCATGGCTATAATCTTTCTTCTGTGAATTAACTCCAGTGTTATTGTGGTTCTCAGCAATCTTCTTAGCACAAAAGCTAGTAAATTATTTTAGGTAAATAAGAGTTATTATTATCAACATCATGTGGAAGAAAAGTGAAAATTTGGGGCCTGGGCTTACTATCTATCACAGAAGGAAAGTGTCGATCAAATAATCACACAAAAACACATACACACCCCCCACACACACACACACTCTACTTCCATCCACACACACAAATTGTGAATAAAAACCACCACAATTGCTATAATGTCAAGAAGGCCTACAATGAGATAGAAAGGTCAGGGAAACTGTTTTCAGGGAAATGGTGCTTGAGCTGAAAGCTGAAGGAAGGGTGAATACAATTAAATACCAGGGGTGCCAAAAAATGTATATACATTTTAAGAGGTGTTATCTATGTACTACTTTTTGAAGTTGAATTGAATTACAGTAGCAATGTGTAGTAGTATGTTTGCTCAAAAGATGGCATTAATCAAATGAATGCTTGCTTCACCATGCAACAGGCTAGATAGTCAAATAAAATGGCAGAAGCATGATTGTCGTTCGAGGAATACAAGAACATTTTGAAGTGGTATTTCAAATTCGAGACCATTGTGGAAGTACAATGACAATGGGGGCATGAGTATGCAACAGAACCTCCAAAACAACTAAAAACTGCACGCATTTGTGATAAGTTTGAGACTCATAGTACTGTGTGATGTGTTGTGCACAAGGGAAGATCTGGGAGACCTCACATAGCAACAAGTCCTGCTTCTTCTGCTATGGTGTTGGAAGAGTTTACACAGAAATCTACCAAACGATGTGCACTTTTTGTAATTGCAGAAGTCACATGAATTGCATTCATCTTTTATTTGTTGGTATATGTTGAGTATTACAAGTTTAATGTAACTTTTTCTTTCTTAACATGTGTATACTTTTTTTGGCACCCTCTGTATGTGAAGGGGCATGGTGAGAGAATTCCAGACAAAAGGAAGAGCAGGTGCAAGTTGCTGATACAGGAAGGGATATGGGATTATTGATTAATGAAATAAGGTTAGAGTAAATGTAAGAGACAGAGCAAGAGGAGGCAGGTGGAGATATGAGAAGACTCTTAAGAAATGGTCAAGGCCCGAAACAAACAGAACCTTAAAATCCACGCTGGGAATGCTTTTTCTTTATCTTTTGAGCAGTGGCTTAATCGAATCTGCATTCCAAAAACATTCTTCTAGCTTTTGCACTGAGTATGAATTGATTTTGTAAATTGTCTAATTAGTGACATCTTCGTTCTACTACTTTATAGTTGTCTTGCTTTGGATAAATTTACTTATCTTCTGTAGGCTTCAGTTTTCTTATCTGCAAATTGAGAATACCGACTTCACTCATTCAACAAATATGTATCGATCACTCACTACATTTCTGATATGATATTTCATAAACTTTTCTTAATGGTAAAATGGGACAACGCATGTAAATTGTTCAGGGTCTGGAAAAGGGCCAATGCTCAATAAATGTTTTTCACTTCTATATCATTTTATGACTTTTTAAAAATGAATTGAAAAATGTTCCATCTTTTTTCATACTCTTAAAAACTTTGCATATTAGAGAATACAATAATGTCATAGTTAAGGGGGTAGACTGTCCCAATAATGTAAGTTTTATTCTTACATTTATTACTTACTAGCTGTGTGACTTTGATTTTTTTATCAGTAAAAATAAGGATGAGAATAATAGCACCTCTGTCATATGATTTTTATGAAGATTAAGTAACTGCATGTAAAGCTGGTAAGATCACTGCCTGGTGCAGTGTTGTATTCTTTTTAAATTATTTGTATATATTAGTGACTTATGTAGATGACATAATTTCATAATTTATTTGTATTTTTATTATATTAAAATGACTTATATTCTCACAGAAATATAAAATCTAATGCAATATATATATACTTATTTGAAACATATGAAAATTCAATTGTTCTTTAATACTATTAAAATTCAAACTTACTTAGAACCATTTTTTCAATAACATGTATTTATAAAGAATTACTTTCATGCAGACAAGCTTTCCATAATATTCCTAGAAATAGGAACAAAAACTACAGGTGCCATCCTGTGATGCTTGCAGGAAAATTAGTGGGCCTCCTTTCCAATATTTGACTTCTGAGTTTAGTATCAACATACATTGTGTTGCTGCTAGTTTCACAAATTCCTTTGGCTTTTTCTTATCACTCTTGGCATATTTTGCTTTGCAATCAGCCGTTGTTAGTTAACCCAGAAGCCATTTCCTTTTTTTTCTGCTTAGATCAAATTACTGATCATCCCAGCAGACTGGTAGAAATGAGTCTGTAATTCGGGAGGGAGGCCTGCTTATAAGAAAGGAAGAAGAATCTGGGAGAACTACTATATGAGTGGAGGTCATGCTAAAGGGAGAACAAGGTTGGTAATAGAATTCTGGAGAACATCAACATTTAAATTCATAATAGAGAAAAAAGGAGCAATACATTTTTCAAATTCTATTTAAGCCAATCAAAGGTGAGAAAGGGCTTGAAGCTCTCTGTTATGCATCCAAAAAATTGTTTATTTATAATAGAGGCATATAGTTTCAGAGTACATGTGACCATATAATGCATTCTTATAATTTATAATGATCAAATCCGTGTACTTGGGGTATTAATCTCCTTAAATATTTGTATTTTCTTTATGATCAAAGCATTTGAATTATTCTTTTCTAGGTAGTACAGTAGATTACTGTAAATTAAAGTCACCCTACTAAATTTTCAAACACTAAGTCTTATTTCCACTATCAAGTTGTATATATGTGCCTATTAATAAACTTATATTCATCCCTTCCTGCTCCTTACCTTTCCTTGCTTCTGAAAACCCCCAGTCTACCCTCTATCTTCATGAGGTCCACTTTTTTTGCTTCCACATGTGAATGAGAATATGTAGTATTTGTCTTTCTACTTGGCTTAATTCAGTTAACATAATGCTCTCCAGTTCCATTTATGTTGCCAAAAATTTTTTAAAAAATTCATTCTTTTTTTCATGGATTTTACCCAAAAGTGGTCTCTAAAGACACTCATGATTTCAGAGATGATTCAATTTTTTGCTTTATTCTTTTTTAAAATTTTTATTTTTTTAATTCTTATTTCAAAGATGTGGGATACAATTCAGGGTTAGATATACAAATGTTCATTATGCAGGTACCCTTGTTGATGAGGTATGCCCCCATTCTCCCGGCAGAATCCCACTAGAGATAGCTGTTGTCCGGTTCTATATCTTCCTTTGAGAAATGTCTATTTAGATCTTTGGCCCATTTTTAATTGATTGTTTTTTAGTAGTGTGTTTTAGTGTTTTGTAGTGAGTTTTTTTTAGTGAGTTGTTTTGTAGTGAGTGTTAAAATCACTTTGTTGATTGTTTTGCTGTGCAGAAGCTTTTTAGCTTTGGAAATCCCATTTGTCTATTTTTGCTTTAATTTCTTGTACTTTTGAGGTCTTACTCAAGAATTCTTCACCCAGACAAATGTCCTAAACATTTCTTCAAAGTTTTCTTCCAGTATTTTCATAGGTTCGGGTCTATATTTAAGACTTTAATTCATTTTATTTAATTTGTGTGTATGGTGAGAGATAGGAGTCTAGATTTATTCTTCCTTGTACAATTATCCAATTCTCTCAGCACCTTTTATTGCAAAGGTTGTTCTTTCACTAGGATATATTCTTGAAAGCCTTGTCAATGACGAATTTGCTGTAAATTAATGGATTTATATATTTTTAAATTATCTTCTATTGGTCTATATGTCTGTTTTTAAACCAGAATCACATTGTTTGGATTAGTATAGCTTTGTAGTACATTTTGAAGTCAGGTAGTGTAATGCCTCCAGCTTTTTGTCCCCTGAGAATTGTTTTGGGGTATTTTGTTGTTTCATGTAAATTTTGGTAGTTTTTTTCCCATTAATATTTCTCTGGAGAATGTCATTGATATTTTGATAAGGATGGTATTGAATCTTTAAATTGCTCTGGGTAGCAATGTCATTTTAACAATATTCATTCTTTCAGCTCATGAGCATGGAATATCTTTTCTTTTGTGTGTGTGTTCTCTTCAATGACTTTCATCAATGCTTTATTATTTTTCTTGTATATATATTTTACTTGTTTGGTTAAATTAATTCCTCAGTATTTTATATTCTTTGTAGCTATTGTAAAAGACATTGCTGTTTTGAATACTTTTTCAGATTGTTTGCTGTTAGCATATATAAATACTACTTATATTGTATCTTGATTTTATACCCTGCAACTTTTCTAAAATCATTTATTAATTCTAACAGATTTTTAGTGGAACCTACAGGTTTTTCTTAGTATAAGAATGTATTGTCTGCAAAGAAGGCTGATTTTATTCATTTTTTTGCAATTTGGATACCTTCTTTCTCTTGACTAATTACTTTAACCAGGACTTCCAATACTATTTTTAATAAAAGTGATGAATGTGAGCATCTTTGTTTTGCCCAAAATCTTAGCGAGAATGCATTCAAATTGTTTGTATTCAGGAGGATGTTAGCTGTGTGTTTTTCATATATAGACTTTATTATTTTGAGTTATGTTCCTTCATAGTCAGTCTGTTGATGGTGTTTGTCGTAAGTTTATGTTGAATTTTATCACATACTTTTGTGACATCAATTGAAGTAATAATAATTGGGGTTGATGCATGAGTTTGTAGTGTTTTTTAACTTTCCCATGGAATGCAAATGTCACACAGTGGTTAGCTGGTCACAATTCATCACATTTGCCAAGTACTGAGTTGACTGACATGGATCATTACGGATTAAAGCTTTTAAGCGGTCTTCATCAAAGCCTATGGCCTTCCTGGATGTGGAGAATCACTCAGGTCAAAATGGCCCTCTTTGAAACAACAAAACTATTTTCGTGCCGTGCTTTCCCTGATGGCATGCTCCCTGTCCATGAAACAAATGTTTTCAGCTTCCTCTGCTATTTTATTCCTCTGTTAAACTCAAACGAAAGAATATGTCAGAAATGTTCATTTTTTCCACTTGACACTATCCCCTTTAGCTCACAAATAGCACTAGCTTTCTTCAAATCTCCAAAATGCAGGGTATATTCACAAGCACAATACTGTTACTTCAAATGACAAGAGACAAATGATAAACAAACTCCCAACACTGCAGAGTTGCTATGCCAAATACAATCGCTATGAAATTATGTATTAACCTAACAATTTTTGTTCTTGGTTCTGGTCATGTGATTTATTGCATTTATTCGTTTGTGTGTATTGAAACATCCTTGCATCCGTGGGACAAGTCCCACTTCATCATGGTGAATGAACAAATGTGTTTTTGGATTCAGTTTGCTAGTATGTTATTGAAGATTATACACATACACACACCACACACACACACACACACACACACACACACATATATATGTATGTATGTATTTGTTGTGACCTTGTCTGGTTTTGAAATCAGCATAATGCTGGTCTCATAGAATGGGTTTGTATGTGTTCTTTTTCCTTCAATTTTTTAAAATACTACTCAAAACAATTTAAAGATTCAGTTTCATGGATTTAGATAGAATTGGTATGAATTTTCTCTTAATTTTTGGTGAAATTCATCACTAAAACCATCAGGTCCTGGACTATTCTTTGATTAGAGAATTTTTTATGCATTTCATCTTATTACTTGTTAATGGTTTACTGAGATTTTCCATTTCCTCATAGTTTAATCTTGGAAAGTTGTATGTGTCCAGAAATTTATCTATTTTTTGAGATTTTTCAAATTATTAGCAAACAGCTGTTCATAATAATTTCTAAAGGTTCTTTGCATTTCTCTGATCTCAGTTATAATGTCTTTTTTGTTTTTAATTTTATTTGTCTTCTCTCTTATTTTTAAATTAATGTAGCTAAAGTTTTGTCAATTTTATCCATCCTTTCAAAGAACTTTTTCTTTCATTGATCTCTTATGTTCTGCAGTCTGTTTCACTTATTTATGCTCCAATCTTTATTGTTTCCTTCCTTCTACTAAATTTGAGAATTTTTCCTTCCTTTTCTAGTTCTTTGAGGTGCATTGTTAGATGGTTTATTAGAAGTTTTTATTTCTAGTCATACAGGCATTTATTGCTTCAAACTTTCCTTTTAGTACTGATTTTGCTGTATCCCATGGATTTTTGTATGTTGCATTTTCATTTGTTTCAGGAGACTGTTTGTTTTCTTTTTAATTTCTTAATTGACCCATTGATCATTCAGAATCATGCTTTTTAATTTCTAAGTGCTGTGAAATTTCTGAAGTTCTTATTGATTTCCAGTTTTATTCTATCAAGCTCGGAAAAGATATTGATATTATTTAATTTTTCGTATTTCTTATGACTTATTTATAGCCCAAGATATGGTCTCTTCTAAAGAATGTTCCGTGTGTGATCAAAAGAAAGTGTATTCTGCAGCAGTTGGGTAAATGTTTTGTAAATGTCAGATAGGCCCATTAGATCTAGTGTATAGTGTAACTCATGTTTCTTTGTTGATTTTCTGTCTGGATGATTTGTCCAATTCTGACAGTGGTGTATTTAATTCTCCTACTATTATTATATTGCAATCTTTCTCTTTCTTTATATTTATTAACATTTGTTTTATACACTTAGGAAAGTCAATTTTAGACACCTAAGTATTTATAATTGTTATATCTCCTTGCTGAATTGACCTCTCTATTTTTATATAGTGACCTTCTTTGTCTCTTTTTTCAGTCTATGATTTGTAGTTTGTTTTATCTGATAAAAGTATAGCTACTTCTGCTGTTTTCTGTCTCTAGATGCATGTAATATCTTTTTCTACCCCTTCACTTTCAGTTTATGTGTGTCTTTATGTATTATGTGGATTTCTTTTAGGTAGTATATAGTTGAATCTTGTGTATTTATCCATTAAGCTACTCTATACTGTTTAATTGGACAATTGAGTCCATTTACATTCAGTGCTATTATTAATAAGTAAGGATTTACTACTACCATTTTGTTATTTATTTTCTGATTGTTTCATAACTTTTTTTTCATTTCTTCATTTTTTACTATCTTTCTTTGTGGTTAAGTGATTTTCTCTGACAGTATGTTTAGTAATTGCATTTTATTTTTAGTGAATATATTATTGGTTTTTGCATTTTCATTAACATGAGGCAAAAGAATGTCTTATGGATATAACAAAGTATTTTAAAGGGATGACACTTTATATTAGATCACCAAGAATAGAATAGAATCAAATAAAGAAATAATAAATAAGATTTTACACTTTAACCAGATGATGTTGGGAACAAAGTGAGATCCAAACTTTATTTGTACAATGATCATTTGTATACCAAATTGTACCCCACATCTTTAAAATAAAAAATTTAACACTTTAAATCCATCCCTCTACATTTTTATTTTTGTTGTTTCAACTTACATATTTTTAAGTTAATTATCTTTTAACAGGTTATTAGAATATTCTGGGTTTCTCTATGTATTTAATTTTCACATTAGGTTTTACACTTTCAAAATTTTTTTCACATTAGTTTTTTTTTTTTAAATATAATTTCAGAGAGCAGAACTCCCTTTAGCATTTCTTGTACAAAGGGCTGGTGATAGTGAATTATTTCAGTTTTTTCTAGAAACACGTTATCTCTCCTTCACATTTGAAAGATAACTTTCCCAGATACAGTATTCTTATACATTTTTTTTTCTTTCAGCACTTTGAAAATATCATTCTACTCCTTCCTGGCCTGTATCGTTTCCATTGAAAAATCTATGACAAGATGAATTGAAGCTCCTTTATATGCCATTTGCTTTTCTCTTGCTGCTTTTAGGGTCTTCTCTTTGTTCTTGACCTTAGAGAGTGTGATTATTACACGCCTTGCAGTAGTCTTAATTGGGTGAAATCTGTTTGGTATTCTCTGACATTCCTGTACTTGGATGCTTATATTTTTCTAAGGTTTTCATTCCTTTAATTAGTTTTCTACACCTTGCTTTTGCTCAAATTCCTCTTAAAAACCAATAATTACTGAATTAGTCTCTTGAGTTGATTTTCTATATATGTGATCTTCATCGTTTTCATTCTTTTTCTCCTGAGTGCATATTTTTAAATAATTTCTGTGTTTTAGTTCACTGATTTTTTCCTCTGCTTGATCCATCCTGCTTTTGAGGGTCTCTGATGAATTTTTCAGTTCAGCAACTCTATTTCTCAGTTCTAAGATTTCTTTTTTCTTTAATTTCTTTTTTTTTTTCAGAAAACGATCACCACATGTTCTCCCTCATATGTGGGAGCTAAACTATCACAAAAATGGAAGTAATAGACAGTGGGGACACCAATAAGGTGGAGGGGAGAGGGGAGCTAGTGTTTAGAAACTATCTATGGGAGATAAAATTCACCAGCTGAGTAATAGGTCACCTGAGACCCAATCCCCACCACTATATAATATGTCCATGTGACAAATACATATGTGTATCCACTGAATCTAAAATAAAATTTTAAAAAAAATTAAAAAGATTTCTTATATATCGTTATTTCAATGTCTTTGTTAAGTTTTTAAAATAAATTTTAAATTTTTGTGTATTATTTTGAAGTTCACTGCATTTCTTTAAAACTGCTATTTTGAATTGTTGGTCATAGAGCTCAAATATTACCATCTCCTTAGAGTCAGTTACGGATTTTTTGAGTTGCCTATTTAAGGATATTGTGATTCCTTGTTTACTGTTGCTTCTTGTGGATGTACATTTATCTCTTTGCACTGAAAGTTTGGTAATTTATTCCAATATTTTTGTTTTGTTTTTATTTTCATTGGATATATTAGCTTACAGGTTCTTCACTCCTTTTCAGCCTTATGGTGCACCTTAATCCTAAGTTTGGGCTGTAGTAAACTATGGGAGTACTGCACTTCTTGAATGAAGGAGGTCCCAAAGGAGATGTTCTAGCAGTGTTGGAAAACTGGTTAGGGATTTGTGCCCAGGAGACCTGTCGAACAAACAACCTACAGTATGGTGCTGCTGAACAGACACTCTGCTTTCGCATTTCCTTTTGCAAAGTTACAGAGCAGAGTTTCCAGAGCTTGGGATGGTAGTCCCACCTCCCATATTTGTCTCTACCTATTCTCAGGAATATTTCTTCCGTTAAGGCACTCAGGAAACTTTCTGTGGGTTAAGGCAAGGACAAGTGTCCTACCAGAGAATCCAAGATGGTGTAGAAACTGGTTGTCTGCCTTGATCTTAGTTTTTCCATTGTAGAAACTGTGATTTATGGAGAAATTATCCACATGCTTACTTCTGGAAAGAATGGAGAGAGGGGTGTCATGGATGTAGAAGTCTGATTCTCTTACTGTCTGCTCAAAATTCTTTCACTTTTCTGTGGCTTTAGAAACTGTCTAATCTTCATACTTGAGTTCTTGGACATTGCTGATGATTATCTTGGCAGTGTTCATTTGTTTTTGATTTTCTGTGGGGTAGGAGAGTGAAACCAGTTTGTTTCTATGCCACCATTTTGGAACTGCACTTCCATAGTTTTTGTTTGTTTTATTTTGTTTTGTTTTTATTTGTGAAAGCATTATACATGAAGTTTTATATTTTTACCTAAAATCCAAACTGATCTGAACATTTTACTGGAAAATAGTTTATTTTTCAGTGATTTAAGTAAAGAATAAGCATTATTTTCTTAGCAGTCTGAGCTGATAATATAATATTTAAAATGTCAGCTATAATATAATATGAAACATTTGTATTCCAGTAATATTTTACAATATGTCTTTGTGATTCTTTTTGTTCACAAATGCAATATTGTTGAAATATTTTTCATTTGCTTAGACTGAAAGCAGTTGTTGAGTAAAGAATATTTGCCATATGAAAAAAAGGTCCTTAATGAAATCAAGCTTAATTGTTTTTGACAGCTCATAATCAAAGCAACTGTAATACTTAGTGGACATATATTATTGATCATCATACAAACTGATGCATCTATACTTTTCACCCCAATACTTGTCTTTTGTGCCTAAATGCTTCACAAAATTTAAGCCTATGGGTTGTAAGAGGGTGCAGAACAAAGTAAATGATAACCTATAAGGATAGGGCAGCTCAGGTCTAGAAAAAGTCAGATTATCCTCATGTTTCAATTCTGATTTTGAATTTAACTTAATTATAAACTGAACTAACCTAAGAAAGATGCAAAAGATCAAAAGAGTTGAATTACAATGTGACTATGCTTCTGATAAGGCAAGACTTTAGGTCTCTACTAATGTTGCCAGTACTATGGATATGTTTTGCCATTTGTGTGTGCTTTTTAAAATATAATGTAGAGGTGCCTTGGTGAAATTGAAAAGAAAATTCTGCTCTATACTTACAATATTATTTAGAAAATTTGTCTTGCATGCACCAGCATTTGTGACTTTTATTGTCAGTGAGGAAACATGTATTAATAATAAAAATACATATGATTTCCATGATGGGTAGAAAAAGCAAATCATACTCCAAAGGATTTTATTAAAGAACAATGTATCTGATATGTCAGGGAAGCATAATTAACATAACAGAAAGCCAGCCAGAATCACATTTTTCTATTGTAAAAATGGTTTCTCTATCACCTTACATTTCTGCCTACTCAGGCAGTCTAGTTAGCTTAGTTTTGAATTACCTCCATCTTTCTACTTTCCCTTCTATTTGGCAACTCTCATTGTAATTACTTGTAGAAACTTCTATGCATTTTTCTCCTGGAAGACTTTTGAGTAGCAATAATATAGTAATAGCTATCATTAAAGAAAAAACAAGCACTGATTGAGAATCAATTTTATTTCTATTCCTCTGAGTTACTTGTTTATTGCTCAAGTTCTACTTAGGATTTCAAGACACAATTGTGATTTTCTTGATACTTTTAAAAAGAAAAGAATCCATAGCCTGGTACATTGAAGCAAACTATTTTCCAATTCTCCAAACATTCTTAGTAAACACTAATAACACAATCACTCATCACACTTTACGGGTGTATAATTCTTTACAATTCATCTAGTAGCTCATAATTAAAAATTTTTCAGAATACTAAAGAAGGCATTGAAATTGATTCCTGTTTTTAATCGCAAGAATAACTGGGTCTGAGGCAAGCTTATTTGCCCATATCCCTGTGTCACTCTTGCTAACCTTCAATATTTATTAACATGTTAGAATGAAATTCTCCAGTGTTGGGGCTCAGAGAATACCACCTCAATACACAACTGTAAAAATCCAGAATATACCTTCCAAAAGCAGTTACTTGGCACATTTCAAGCTAGTTATTCTGAGAAACTGCAGACACAGGAATAACTCTGAAAAGCTACACTTTTGTAAAGAACAATCTCTACAAAGGAGGGCTGCTCCAAGACAGTTATTACATGAGACTTCTTATCTGCATATCAAGACAAACTTTACTCACTATACATTATCCTCCACTCACCCTTACACACCTTGTGGTCACCACCTCTCAGAAGTTATATTTGCTGCCCCCCACTCCCTCAGTATCTATTCCTTTCTGTATCTCAAGATGCTATGTAAACTTCAATCATCTGCCTCATCTTCCAGTTTCTTGTTTTGTGGGACTCCCATGCATATGCACACCATTAACTATGGTCTTTCTCCTGTTAATTTGTCTTATACAAATTTAATTTGTAGCTCTGCTAAAGAATTTAGGAAAGTGGAGGGAAACCATTTCCTCTCCCCTAGATTAAGCATACGGGGTGGTGGTGAGTGTGGGTGGTTGCTATAATTTATGGATACAAACAATATAAGGGGTGGTATGCCTGTATGCGGAGGGTTGCTATTATTTATACATGAATTGTCACATGCCAGGCACTATTCTAAGTGCTGAAGGAGCTCAGTAAATACCACATCAAAATATGCCACTTCGGACTTCGAACTGATGGATTTTGGGGAACAGCAGATACCTAGAGGAACTTACTCTGAACTTTCCTTGTCTGCCTATAGACAGACTTTCCAAAATGAATACACTTATTATGAATCCCCTTCTCAGAAATCTCATCAGTCTGGAATATTAAGTCAGAATCACAGGAGAGGAAACTGAATGTCAATATCATGCCCAGACAGACTTGGTCACAGGCTATCACCTATTCTTCTGAGAGCCTATTTATCTTCCCCTAAAATTATTTTCTCTCCCCCATGAAAAGTGTATAGAAGATTCTAGAACTCACTGGGTTTTAGTATATTCATTTTTCTTTTCTAGGATGCTGCCATGAGTATAATTAATGTGTATATTTTGTCCTGTTAATCCACCTACCATCAGTTTATTTCATAAAGTCATTTATCAAACACTTTTAGGGTAGAAAGAAAGTTTTCCCATCTTTACAGTGACTTGTACATAAAAACTAATTCATTTTTTAAAAACATCTTTGCATCCTCATTTTACAAATGAGAAAATTCAGGTAAGGAGAAGTTAAATAACTTGTCCAAGGTTACAGAGCTATTAAATGGCAGAGGCAGGATTTCAAGCCAGAAGTCTTACTCTTACCCTCAATGCTAACTATATTGCTTTCCTCAAAGACTAAAGTATAAGAAAATGTGCTGCCTGCATGAATGAGACAAACAAGTAGCTGTTTAGTCAATTTTACCAAGCATCAAATGGGCAGACATCAAGAAAATTGCCCTCACCTTCCACTTTATTCATTTAATGCTTATTAGTGCCTAGCGTACAAAGCAGTTATCTTTTAAAATTATAGCCTACCCTAAACAATAAGCATTTAGTTTTTATTTCTTTATCGTTGTTAAAATAATACTTCTTGAAATATTTTGAATTTCCACATTATTATTATTTCATATGGATCAAGTTACTGAGCTCTCCATTGATTTTCATTAAATTCTTTCCTTAGGCATCTTAACTGGCTGAGTTTTTACAATAAACTAAAAATCTCATCTCTCAAAATGGCTTTATTTTTATAATCCACCTTCTCCATCCCTTTTCTTTTGTGCCCCAATACTAGAGGAGGAAAAACACAATACTCTTCTTTGAACATGCTTTTGTTCTTTCTACTGGCAACATCAACCAACAAATGTGTCTTATTTTAAACTTGTTTTTAAACATGGAAATATGGAAAACTGTATTCTAAACATAAAATAAGTATTTGGAAAATATTGTTTAAAATTAATACTGTTTATTCATATGACCCTAAAGGAATAACAACTTCAACTTACTATAAGCTTAGCACTTTCCATTGGGTGGTTTACATATTTTTAGGAATTCAAGTGATATTTAAAGTAGTTTTATCTTGTGATTATAAACTGATTTAGAATCATCGAAATTTCAATAATATCTCTCACTCATGTCTATTAACCTACTTTAAATTCATGCTACTCAGTACCCAGAATTACAGTGGTTATTATAAGGGTCCATTTAAATATGTGCTAGGCATATTTTGTGCGAATTTGAGTACACATACCTATTCAAAACTTATAGAGCATATCCTCAGTGTCATTCAACAAGAAAAGCACAATAACCTACTCTCCTTAATTTATAATCTAGCAATAATTACAGTTAGTATATTTTAAGGGATGTTATGTTTCTAAAAATGCTTGGTAAACTATAATTCATGAATGAAAAGTAAATAACTTTTGTCTTACATACACACTCATGTACATATCCAACTGTGAAAAATATCACTAATCAATCATGGCTATCTTTTTTAGTAATCCTTGACAAAGTATCAGAATCCTCCTCAATCCTGTGCACTTGGCAGCTACTATCAATTGATTGAGGCTCACTCAAAGGATTAAAAATGTTTGCAATCTCTACTATTACCAAAAATGATCCTTTATGCATATTTTTTAAATGATCAGTCTTCTGTAGACTGTTATAAAAAGGCCACATGAGAAGAATCATACAAATAGAAACTAGGGTAGCTGATGGCATGAGTTTATTCTATGTAAACATTGGCAAGATTTGTTACATAACATTTTAAATTCATAAAACAACGTAAATAGAATACTGAATGACACGACCCTTTTGATTACATAAATTTAATATACTTTCTAAAAACTCAGTGCAATAATCAGTGGTTCCCTAAGTCCAAGGACTAATGGAAGTCTACGTAAATAGGGCAGAGAGGACACCTATAATTTGTAATAGCCAACTTTGCCTGTAATTTTTACTCTTCATTTCTAATTCTTTCCTTCTTTTTTCCTTTTTCTTTTTTTTTCTTTTTTTGAGTTGGAGTTTTCACTCCATCCCCCAGGCTGGAGTGCAGTGGCACACTTACAGCCACCACAGCCTCAACCTGCTGGGCTCAGGCGATCCTCCCGCCTCAGCCTTCCAAGCAGCCAGAACTACAGGCGCGCGCTACCATGTCTGGCTAATTTTTTTAAATTTCTTTTAGAGACAAGGTCTCACCATGCTGTCCAGGATGGTCTCAAACCGGCGGGCTCAGGTAATCCACTCGCCTCGGTCACCCAAAGTGTTTTGCATACAGGCTGAGCCACTGAGCCTGGCCTAATTATTTCTTTTAAAGAGATTTCTAGAATGGGGCAAGGCTACGTTAAGTGGTATGAACATTTTTAATATTTCAATATAAATAATTAGAAGTGAAAAAAAACTTAAAGACAAAGTTGGCAATCACAAATTATTTTTGAAACAAAAAAATCAAGCAACAACAGAATACTAAACATATAAAAAGTGGTTACATATATTAAACTACACCATATGGTAGAATACTATTCACTATTAACATGATAGTTCCAAAAAAGATGGCAAGAACATAAAAAAGCTTGTGTTATTATATTGTATAAAAATATAAGACACAACAAAAATGTGCACAGTATCTTGACTATTATACAATACAAAAAGCATGAGAAAATATTGCCAAGATACTAACAGCAGTTACCTCTGGATAGTAATTATTAGTGTATTGGTTTTCTCTCTTCAGTTATAACTTTCAGCACATAAACAATAATCTAGACTTTCTTTCAAGATGGCAGAATAAGTGCACATGGAAGATTTAAAAAGCAACAGAGCATCAAAGATATTAACACCAAAGAAACATCATTCAGACAGATAGACTCCTCAGCAGCAACAATAAATATCAGAAGACAGTCACATGTCTTCATGTCTTCAAACTGCTGTGAAGAAATATCTCACAAAATAGGATTCCATATTTAGCTGAAGTGTCATTCAAGAATAAAGGATTAATGAAGAAAATTCCAACAGATATGCAAAATACAAGAAGTATTCACTGTGAAAAATATATAAAATAATAACAAAAAATACAGTGTTACTACAAAGTAAAGAAAAATAAACTTCTAAAGAAATGAGTTACAAGAAACGAAGGTGAGGAAATAAGTCATAAATGAAACAAAATAAAAACACTCATGTAATTTTTAGAAATTGATGATAAAATTATGACAACTAAAACAAAACAGATATTCTCTTTTACTTATTCAATTATTTGGTTTAACTAATATTTCTCATCTCCACCATGAAATCTTGCTATTCTTGATTAATACCCACAGCACATACACACTTGTGCATTTAGAAGACTGTTCTTTACTTCTCCCATATGTTTTCGCTTTCTGCTCTTCAGATGCGTGCTCCAGAGTCAGTTGTGTTTGATCCTAAACCTGTTTGAGTTGCTTATTGTAATTACTGTACATAATATATTATTATATTAGTTTTTTGAAATTAAGAGATTGCTTCTATAGAAACTGAATAGAATGCTTTGAAAAAATCTTATAGAAATAAGTTATTTTAATAAAAAGATACTATCAAATTAAATGTGGTTTAGACAAGTGTAAAATCGTGGTAAAAATAGTACCAACACCCAGAAGAATTTTGCATTCACATTGCTCCACATAAATTCTCACCTCACTCAAGAGAAACACACACTAAAACTTATGGAAAATCACTTCTGATGTGGTTTATGCAGAAAAGAAAAGACTGTCCAGGTTCACAGGAACCATAAAATGACAATATTGGATTTTGTCATATGGGGTATTTTCTGCATATATTGAGATCTGTTTTTTGTTTTTTCCTTTTAGTTTGGTAATATGGTGAGTTACATTGATTCACTGATTGACTTTCAAATATTGAACCAATCTTGCAATCCAAGGATAAACTGCACTTCATGGTGATATATTGTTTTTTTCATACATATTTTAATTTAAGTTGCTAGAATTATGGTAATTGCGTTGGTATGTAGTTTCCTTTTCTTGTAATATATTTGATTGAGTTGATATTAGAGTAAAAAAGCTCTCCTCAAAGAAACTGGGAAGTGTTCCTGCCTCTTCAATTTCCTGGAAGAGTTTATTATGAATTAATATTATTTTTTAGTGTTTGATAATTAATTAGTGTCTGCATATTTAAAGTGAGTTTCTTATAAGCAACACATCATCAAGTGTTGATTTTTCATCCAGACTGGCAATTTCTGTTTTTTAATTGGGGTGTTGAGAATATTTATATTGAATATAATTTTTGAGAAGTTTATTGGTTTTTTTCTCTGTTTCTTCTTCACAGATTTAATGCTTCCAATAATAATAACCTAATGAAAGTAGTGCTTGTTGCCTTTCCTCCACAGATTAGGCTTTTGTTCTATAGTTGAGAGGAAAGAAAAGCTTCTGGGGACAGTCTCCTTGCCCTTGTTTCCCAGCAGAATTATTCTTTTCCTTCCCCAGGTCTACAATACAATAGCCATTTTTTGAAGTCTCTTTTCAATATTTTCTGTTTGGATCAGTCAGGTTGGTGCTGACAAAGGCTATAAGTGGGTTTTAACTTCTCCAATTTATCCTGCCCCGTCAAGGGTTTCACATTATCCCACTAACCAGACCTTGGCCTTCCCTAGTTTGGAAAACTTTCTCCCTGAATTCTTCTTTCCAATGTTTGGTTGGATATACCCTAGTTGTAAAAAAGTTCATAACTTCAAATCCTGAAGCCACCTTCTCTCGTGTTTTGAGTCAGATAGATACTCTGCAACCTCAGCTCCCTAATGTGTTTGAGATTGAACATAAATTTAAAATAAGATTGTCTTTTTGTTATTTTAAAGTCAGAAACAATGCTTTTTACAGCGTTTAAATTTTATTCTTAGCACAAGAGGAATCTATACATAGGCTTTAAGTAAAGTAGACCCTGCATTCATATTTGTTTGTTTGTTTACTCTCAACCTGTTCGTGGTAATTGGACCATGGCATCATATTAAATTACATTTTTATTTTTTTTTATTTTAAAGATGTGGGGTACAATTCAGTGTTAGGTATACAAATGTTCACTATGCAGGTACCTTTGTTGATGAGGTGTGGTTCCAAACGGCAGTTTTCCCCTACTGCCAATCCCTTTCTTATAGTATAATGGTAATTGTTCTAGGTCTGCTTATGAGTGAGAACATGTGGTACTCAGTTCTTTGTTTCTGTCGTAGATCACTCAGTATTTTAGACTCTAAGTCCATCCAAGTTGCTGCGAATTTAATAATTTTGCCCTTCTTTATGGCTGTGTAACATTCCATCATGGATAGGTACCACATTTTTTAATCCAGGCCTCTTTTGATGGGCAGCATGGTTGGTTCCATGGTTTTTCTTTTGTGAACAATGCTTCAATAAACACGCGTGTGCAGGTATCTTTTTCACTGAGTGATTTGAGTTCCTCCAGGTATATTCCCAGTAGGGGGATTGTGGGGTCGTATGGAAGGTCGATTTTTAGATCTATTAGGAATCGCCAAAGTGTTTTCCACAGAGATTGTACTAGTTTACACTACCACCAAGTGTCAATTTTTATCTTTAATAGATTACACTTGCTTCTAAATGGAGAATAGGTTGTTGCACAGAGAGGGAAGGGGTCAAAGTGGGTAGAGATAGCCATGTGAAAGATAGGAGTGGGGAAAGCCTAGCATGAGTGTGGCCCAAGAACAAAGATTTCAAAGCTATAAAGAACTTGGCTGAAAAACAGAAACGTGTCTTTGTGTCTCAAGTATGGTACATAAGGAGTATGGTATCATCAGAAAATGTTGAAAGAAGAGTCAGGGCCCAGATTATACAGAATACGGTAAAACAAGTTTAGATTTTTGTTTTTATCTTCCAAAAAAATTAAAAATAAAAGTGAGAAGTTTGATGGGAACAAGAAAAATAAGGATAATTATTTTTATTTCTTTGTTGTTTTTGTATACACACATTTCTATTTATGCCAGATTATATATATTATTTTTATACCAAAATGCAATTTTTAAAAAAGCGATAGGAAATGACTGAAAGTATTGATCCAATACGTTAACTTGCACTTTTAAGTTCTATATATATTTTTCATTTTTATTTTTTAAATAAAGTTGTAGAATAGAACAGACTTCTTGTGAGCTCTTCACCCAGGTTTCTGTAAAGTTAGAATTATGCATAATTATAGTATAACCATAAAATAACAACAAATTAACCTTCATAGTAATACTGTTAACTATTATGTAAAGGTTATTTACATTTCATCAATTGTAAGACTAAAGCCTTTTTAATTTTTTTGTTGTTTTTTCAGAATCTCACATTGCATTTTATTTGCATGTCCACTTCAGTTTTCTATGTTCTATGACAGTTCCTCAGTGTTTCTTTGTTTTCTTTCTTTTTGTTTGTTTGTTTTTCTGATCTTGACATTTTCAAGAGTTCTGGCCAATTATTTTGCATAATATTCCTCATTTTGTATTTGTTTAATGTTTATCATGATTATATTGATTTTATAAATTTTTAACAAAAATACCACAGAATAATTTTGTTTCTATCTGAGTACATCATATGAGCAGATGTATGATGTCAACCCATCCTTAGTCCTGGGGATGGTAATCTTGATCACTTGGTCAAGGTGGTCTCAGCTAGCTTCTCTGTTGTTGAGTTACAATATGTAGTTTGTAATTTGAATTTTTTTTTTTTTGAGTTGGAGTCTCACTCTGTCGCCCAGACTGGAGTGCAGTGGCCGCTTCCGGCCACCGCAGCCTCGACCTGCTGGGCTCCGGCGATCCTTCCGCTTCAGCCTTCCAAGTAGCTGGAACTACAGGTGCGCGCTACCACGCCCGGCTAATTTTTTGATTTATTGTAGAGATGAGGTCTCGCTTGCCCAGGTGGGTCTCGAACCCGCGGGCTCAGGCAATCCACTCACCTCAGCCTTCCAAAGGTGCGGGATTACAGGCTGAGCCACCGAGCCCGGC
>CAUYQG010221187.1:0-14009 GCA_963574415.1 Tarsius wallacei
TCATGAAGAAAAAATCAGAAAAAAAAATCTCAACCAAGTATTTTACAAAATAGCTAAACATTGATCTTCAAAACTGTCAAGACTATCAGAAATAAGAACAGTCTGAGAAAAACTGCCATAGCCAAGAGGAGTCTGACTACTAGATTGAATGTAGTATGTTGGATGAAATCTGAGTACATCGTAATAAAGCGTGAGCTTTAGTTAATAATAATGTATCAATATTGATTGTTACAAATGTACCATACTGATCCAGAATTTCAATAATAGGGCAAACTGGGCCTAAGATACATGAAACTGTCTGTCCTATCTTCACAGCAATTCTTTAAGTCTAAGACAGTTCTCAAATAAATTAACAAATTTTGCTTTAAAAATGACATATATCAAACCTTAAGCAGTGTGTGCAAAAATAGCTCTTGAAATAGTTCTGAACTATTTTTTCTTATAAAAACACAAGAATCCTTAAGAAGGTTTCTTATACATTAAAAATACACACTTTGTGGCATAGTACACATCATATGGATTTGCCATATGATGTGGTGTGTCCAATGGTATGTAAGCAGTTTTGGTCCTTGTGTAATTCGGCTTGTCTTCTTTTTACTCCTGTGTCTATTGTGAGAATAATATGCCCTTGAAAGTTTTTGCCCAAGGAGATTGTAGATACCTGTGAAATTCTTCAGAACTGTACTGGAAGCCCAGAGCAAAGTCTAGGTCCCTAATGTCTGATGTGGTACTGTCCCATTTGTTACTCAGATCATGAAAAAAAAAAAATTCCTAGCTAACATAGATTATTAAATTTTGAGTGGTTTGTTATGCAGCTTATTGCAATAGCAGCAGAATAATTCAGTGTGGCAGTCATATCATCAAATAGATGGCCATTGCTTTTTGCAGTAGTATAAATGCTTCACTGTTTCTTAAATTTCTTTGCATGTGTTCAATGACCCTGAACAAATCAAACATTAATAAAATAGAAGTTTTGTAGTTTTGAAAATTATCTTCTAAGAGTATATCTATTTTAACCAGTATTCAGAAAATCAGAACAAAAATTATAAGTAGCTGAAACACTTTTTATTTAAAAAGTTCATTATAGTTATGTGTTTTTTCAAGATTTTGTGAAGTGACCTCACCAGTCCATTTTCATGGTCATGACATTAGTAAAATTCTGTAGGTTAATGACTTATGAAAGTTGAAATGGGTTTATATATTCGGGGACTTCCTCTGTTTTTATGAAAATGAAAGCATTATTTTGCTGATATCAAGTGACAATATTTGAAGAGAAAATTTAACCAATGTCATCTGTAAATGTACTATTTAAACATACATATGTTGATTTTATCAATGCACGTTGTATATTTAAGATATGTCTTTGTATATTTACAACAAATTTGTGTATACACACACATAAATATATGTAAGTAAGTAACTACCTAGTCAGTGAGCTAGATGGCGATATAGCATACAAAGATGCACTTTGCCTTTGTATAAATAGATTATGATCCCATTTAGGTCTTGAGAAACTGTAGCAATAATAATCTGTATGTGATACATTGGGTAAATTTTTTTCACATCGTATAGAATTGTTTATTTGCAAATATGTGAGATATAATCTTTCATCTTCCTAAACCACTTATGAAAATGGCAGTGATATAAAATAAAAGGAATGTTAGCAAAGAATATTTGTATTACACTCAGTATAGGTTGATATATTTTAACAAATCTATATAGTTAAATACTACACTGTCAAAAATGTTCCATTATTTATAGCAATGTGCTTTGCTGATGAGATAAACTTAGAGTTTAATAAATATATATATTCATATATACTCATATGTGTATATATATATTTATTTTTACTAGCATATTTCTTTCTTTGAATAATGAATGCAATATTTGGGGAATAACAGTTAATTTAATATAATATGATAGTAAATAAAAGTCTTTGAAATATTTTTTCTTACTGTGGTTATAGTAGCCGCAATTTCAGAGTTCAGTGTCAAAAGAATAATATGTTTAAAACCACAGACTGTTTTACAGCTTTGCATCCATTTTTATTTCTATGCCATCCTCTTGGTACTATCTCACATGTCAGGTGATCATTAAACAAATGCAGATAATTGACAATTTTGGTTAAATAATAAAAGGCTATTTTTAAGTGAAGAAATAAAAATATATGCAAAAGGAATCTAAGTGATTCTAATAACTATGTCTATGCTGAAACACATTGTGATTAGAAAATGAGTCTAGAATAGTATAGTTCACCCCAACCCCCACAGAACAATTAGTTCTATTAGATTCCAGATATAACCCTTATCTAGTAGGTAAGAAACAAGAATAATTAAATCAACTGCCCTTTTTACTAATATCTGAATGTCCAAGGGAAAAACTTTAGAGCAGTAGTAATTATTACATCCAAAGTATATTTACAAACCCTTTTCTTAGCAGAAAATAAGGAAAAAAGTTAGTGAAGATAGGTTGAGGATGGAATCGTGTTGGTTGACAGAAGAATGGGCAATTATTTGTGCAGTCCTGTGTAATTTTTCTTAATATTAGTCATAGTTACATAATAAATTCTTTCATATTTATTTTATAACCACTTTCCAAGTGTTTCTTGGAAATTTAAACCAGTCCCAAAGTGATTTTTAACACATATATTAAGATATCACACACCATAAAATTTGTGACTTTTGTTTTCTAACAATCACTACCACAGAGATTAAAATCATTGACTTTCATGATGCCTGCCATCGAAAGTCTAGGATTTCCTGCTGCATAGAACAAGATGTGAATTTTTTTTACACATTCGTTTATGATTTTTATTTCATTTTGGCTCACATGAGATGCCTCCCAAATAAAGCAATTTTGGTTACCCAAACAAGATAAGCTTAATTATTTAATTGTAATATCTGCATCACAATAACATCGTGAGTTGAATTGTGTTCTTTCCAAATTTGTATGTTCAAGTCCTAACCCTTATTACCTGAAAATATGACTGTATTTGGAAATAAGGTCTTTAATGAAGTGATTATGTTACGATGAGACCCTTAGTGTGGTTTCTAACTTAGGACTGGTGTCCAAATAAAAAGAGGAAATTTGAATGAACCAAGATACACCAGAAATGGGTGATGATGATATAAAGATACAAGATATTCTTCTACAAGCCAAAGAGAGTTCTGACAACAGTTTGGGGAAACATTATTTAAGATATATCCCAAAAGCTCAAGAAACAAAAGCAAAAATAGACAAATGGGCCGGGCTCCGTGGCTCAACCTGTAATCCCGCGCATTGGGAGGCTGAGGTGAGTGGATTGCCTGAGCCCGCGGGTTTGAGACCCGCATAGGCAATTTGACCAGACCTCATTTCTACAATAAATAAGAAAAAAATTAGCCGGGCGTCGTAGCGCATGCCTGTAATTCCAGCTACTCGGAAGGCTGAGGTGGAAGGATCGCCGGAGCCCAGCAGGTCGAGGCTGTGGTGGCCGGGAGCGGCCACTGTACTCCAGTCTGGGCGACGGAGTGAGACTCCAACTCAAAAAAAAACAAAAAAACAAAAAATAGACAAATGAAATTATGTTAAACTATAAAGCTTTTGCACAGGTAAGAAAGCAATAAACAGAGTAAAGAAACAGCTTACAGAATGGGAGACAATATCAGTAAACAATACATCTGACAAAGGGTTAATATTCAAAATGTGTAAATAACTCAATGCAATAGTAAGAAAATAAATAACTCAATTTTTTTAATGTAAAAAAATAAGAAGAAATTAAACCCGCCAATATCTTGATCTTAGACTTCCAGCCTCCAAGACTGTAAAAAAAATTAATAATAATAAATTTCTGGGCATTTATTGTTTTGTTTTGTTTGTTTAGCAGCCCAATCTGTAGCATTTTGTTAAGACAGCCCTAGCAAACTAATACAAATAGAAACCATAAATTTTAATGTTTTGAAGTTTTGACTAATTCTCTTTTCATTTTAGGAGACAAACATTATGTAAAAGTAGTTTTTCAAATACAAAACACATTATCTTTCCAGGAAATAAGAAGATGGATTGTTTTTCAAAAGATTGAAAGAACAAAATACCACTGGATGCAATTAAGTTTAATGTCATGAAAGCAAAGGACCCAGGGTCGTGGTTCACATTTGATAAATGTTCTTGAATTTCCTCCAACTAAACCAGGTAAACAAAGAGCATATATACTTATTAGACACCAGTGTAAGCTTGTTACATTGAGTTGTGACATAGTTATCACATATATATTATGCAAATGCAAGTCCCATATGATTGATATCACTACTTTATCCTTTAGTATGTTCTAACTTTTTATTTTACAATTTAATTATATTAAATAGAAAAAAAAAGGAAAATACAATTGCTTATATGTGGGTGTGACTAGTTTTATGGCAATATGTTCAAAGCAAATAAAACTCTGCCCCCTATAAATAGTTTATCTACTTAGTGAAAAGTTTGTTTCTTGCTGTTTACCAATTTTTAAAATTATTATAAGAATATAAGAAACAACTTTGATAAATGAATTTCAAATATAGCAAAATTAATTTTTTGTCATGTAAAACCCCATCAGTATTAATTTATTTCTTCATTCATTTATTTAACAAATACTAGTATGTGCTAAGTACTGTGTTACGACTGTGGATAAAACTTTGATCCCGACAGATATGTACAAGCTACATTGAATGAGTAGTAGAACTAACTTTATATTTTTCCTCAACTCAGACAAGTAATATTTATTACTATTTAGCAGCTATTTGCAGTAATAATTTTCTAATTTATTCATATAACTTAGGAAGCCAAATGTTAACATTTTAACGTTAGTTATCATGATTTAATTTGAGAAATTGCGGATTCTGGAGTAGAACAGTCCTTAGTTGATATAATAGCTTGCTTTGTAACAGTTTTATTATTTTGAGCAGATTACTTAAACTATGTTCAAAACCTATTTCTTTATGCCTAAACCCTCATTACTAACACTTACATTGAAATTTGATTTTAAGTCAGATGTCATAAAAAGTATATGACACCTGGGAAACATGTATTGGTGAATTATTTTATTTTTATTATCAACATTTAAATAATAGTACTAGATTTAGTCAGGCAATAATTATTTCAGAACACAAATACAAGAATTATATTAAAAGAAATCTTGGGTTTTAGATCTTTTTGCTCATTTTTAAAGAATCTGGCATTTAAATATTCTTAATTTTACTTAGCAAATATATATTAAGAGAAAAAAATGACTTGCTATATTTACCACGCTTAAGCACAATGTTCTCTTTGGGCATTTGGTTATAGTCTGTTGACGTTCCAAGTGTCATTCTAAACAGATTCAAATAATCACAATGTTTGTGAGACCTGTATAAATTTGACAATGAAAATAGTTGTGTTTTTAGCTCATTTAAAAAAAAATGCCTCACATTATGTCTTAGAAGGTTTTTGGGTGTGTGTGTGCGTGTGTGTGTGTGTGTGTGTGTGTGTGTGTGTGTGTGTCTAAAATATCGTGTTCTATCTGTTTCCATTGCCCTAAGCCATGAGATTCTTTATTTGGTGGGTTTTGATATTTCACAGAAAAAGGACAATGTTCGTCATGCAAATGTTCTGTCACTTTACATTTGCTGAAGCTGGTCCAGTTTTAGCTTATTTCCAACAGAAAGATTTATTTTGCTGATTTATTTTTTGAGAGTTTTGACGTGAGTTGTGACTGGTTAAAAAGAAGCATATCACTTGTCTTTTTTCTTTTATTTTGGTAGTAAGAAAAAATATCAAACCCATTCTACAGTAAAGCTCTAGTCAAATGATGTAATCTGTAAGAAAAATCAGCATTATCTTGAAATGTTTTTAAGTCTAATGTTTGTTTATTTTTAGTGGTTGGGAAGTCAAAGCTAAGAGAATTTTAACCAAGTTTGGCAAATCTTTAAAGTAACGTAGTTGTTTATTATTAAAAGTATGCAAATTAATTGTCTAAAAAGGAAGCAATTAAAACATTTAGAATTTATAATTTAGAACAGATTCTAATAAATCACAGTCCTCAGAGACTTCCTATGTAAAGCTGTGATGTAATAACTGACTTTTTTTCAATCTCCTCTGGAAAATGATATCAACATCATTGAAACATTTAAAAAGAAACAATTAGTCCTTGATGATTTATATGATAACAAATTCCTTTATGCTAATCATATGAAGATGTTTTATAAAACATTAAAAACATTCAGATAACCCTATATGAGGCTCCCAATCTGTATTCAGCAAACTAGTTCTGTCTTGATAGTCTTGTGAAGCCCCCTTTAAACACTGTGCGGCTATAGAGGAATGCCCATATAGCTACAATTAGAATATTATATCCTAATTTAAGTGGTACTAAGTATTATTTCATTTAGTAGAATTGGGACCAAATATTTTTGGAGTAATGACACTCCTTATTTATGACCATGTTTCTAATTACCTTATATACTTTTTAACATTCTTTTTTGTTCTATTTTTTTTCTGAATAGTATTTTATGTATTCCAGTTTTCAGATTATTTTTAGTAATGTTAGCAATCTAATTATTTTAATAATAGAAAGTATGTACCTTCCCATGATAACAATTCTGGACCCCCTAAAGGACATAAATGGCTTGCTAGATTAAGAATCTTGTCTTTGAAAAACTTTCAGACTTAGAAAATGATAACCCATTTTTCTTGTTTCTTGTTTCTAATATTTTCTAAAATTTATTTTATAAGACTGTTAACATGCTAGACAATATTTCATTTTCATACTTTATTGATTAAAACTTACCAGCTTCTAAATATGAGAGCTATATGATATTGCTTGTGATTTTCTCCTTATTTAGAAAATAAAATACCTTTGCATGTAATGGAACTATATATAGATCTCAAGACCTATGAGTACTATATCATATATAGTGTTCATTAATTTGTGTGTCTCACATTGTATTTATTGTTTTTTAAAGTAAAAATAAAACAATTCCACTTCTTTGAGTAGACATTTATTATGATTTGGACTTCAAGAAAATCTTGGTTATATTATTAGGTCAATTTCAGTTTTTTGCACAAAATGCAAGGTAATATACATTAGAATCTGACCTTGGAATATGAAGATAAGGTATGTTTTTCATCTTTTTCATCTTAGTAAACCACAACATTTTCCATTTTCATTATAATTGTATGCTTACTACTTTAATTTTTCATTATGTATTTTTTTATTTTAATTGAACTTTCATAATGTTTCTACCATCAGTGTTCATCCAAAGACCTACCTCTGCCAGGCTAAAATGGATACATTGTTTTCTCATAATGAAATGAGCCCGGAATCGTCCACTTTGGTTCTACTTGAATTAATCAAAGGTTTTATGCAGTCAAAGTTCTCCATGCTTTCTCCCTGATATGGTTACCTGAAATATTTTGCTCTTGTCCATCAGCATTTGTTGCTGTGAGTTGGTAATGGTTTGTCAAGCACTTTAAGAAGGGGAAAGGCTTAAAAGTCTGTATTCTATGAAATACACCTAAAATTTTTTTTTAAAATGTGTTTTACTGTTAGCCATCAATGTCGCTTTAATTGTAACACTTCTATATCCTTGATTATTTATTGTTTAATAAATTTTTCCAATATCTGTGATCTATGATGTACTTTGGAAGTAGACAGAGATATGTTGCGAACATGTCTAAAAATTTTATTAATCTATTTAACCAATGCAAAACTATCCTTAGCTATGCAAAATTTATTTTCTGGTTCCTACATTTTGATATCAAGATTTTTAAATATAAAAATACCTTTTTAGTTGTCTTTAAATAGGCAGGCAACTGCACACACAATTAATATAAAATCTCAATTAATTTAGACATGATTTCAGAAATTTCTGAAAAGACAAATGACTTTGCAGAAAAAAATAGATGAAAAGATTTTGCAAGATCTGAAGAATGAACAGTATTTCATAAAGCACCATTTTAATAGTACAATCATATGTCACCATTCAGGATGGTTTTTAAATAACAATCTGAACTCTTTTACTTAAGCAAATATCTGAAAAGTATAGATTTTTCTGTATCTTCACCAAGCTCAACATGTTATTTGACTTTTCTGCGTCTGTGGAATTAATTCCTCACTGTTGTCACTTCAGTTTTATACCTTTTACAATGTTATGATTCTGACCTAACTAATCCATTTTAAGAAGTGATTATTTCCTATTGATTTTTTATTTTATCTAGAATGATTTCTATGAATGTTATAAAGAAAAACATTAAATATATTTTAGTTTTTTAATTTGCTAAAATATGTCTCCAAAATTATATTTTGAGTAATTTACCAATTTGCTATTGATGATCAAATTTGACAAGTTAATTTGTTCAAATTAGGAGCAACTTGTATGCCATGCCTCAGAATCTGGAAAAACCCATATTGTATGAGAAATATTTTAAGAGTTGTCAATTCATTTAATGAAAATGGTAGGATATAAATCAGGGAATTTTCCTCGTTTCTGCTTTCCTCCAGCTCCATTATTAAGAGTCAGATCTGTCTTATTCAAATCAGAGTGGTTTTGACTTTCCTATATTGTGTAGACAATACCCATACACCTTGAGGGTCAGAAAGGGAGACTGTGAGGTAAAATAAAATGTAGCCATTTGGTGAGGGATGTGAATACATACTGACAAATTCTGAGAAAAAGAGGTTAAGCAAAAACAAAAGTAGTGGCCCCTGTGTTAATATCGAATGTGTAACTCGGAAGATAATTGAAAGTTGTCAAATGCTCTGTGAAGCAGTCTCAATCTTCAGGTTCCTACTCAAGATCGTTGCTTTGACATGTCTTTAAAAAATGTCTATTCCCAATTTCCAAATTCAGATTATAGAAAGGCAACAGAGCTCTATGCATGTAAATACAGTTTCAGAAAAAAATATATATTAGTTTACTATTTAAAATAAGCCACCTGGGTGACATTTAGGATCTATTACAACCACTGCTCTGTTTTGGTATATTTTGCACCAAGGACAGAGGATCAAAATATTTTGCTCTAAAATTATTTGAAATAAGTATATTATGTATTGTTAAGCCCCCAGTATAAGCTAGTTTTATTTGTTTTAGATCACTTTCAGTTGAAGAAAATTGCTTTTGTGGTATAATTTGTTTTATAAATATGTAAATCTTAATAACACTCCAAAGGCAAAGCTATTGAATAATACATATGTAGAAAAAAAAAATCTTCCTTCCATCCATGTTATCTTCTATCTGTGCCATCCACTCTTAAAACAAGCAATTTTTTATTACAAGTGTACTTAGTGTTTTTTTGGCGAACGTATATGTACATATAATCCTCCATTTATTTCACAATTTGTGACAAATATATAATATACAAATTCATTATATATATACACACGCACATACACATAAACATTTCTACACTTTCTTTTCGTTTTCTCAAGAGTGTTTACATGCAAGATATGACTCTGCATCACTGCATGTCAGATTTTTCTGATTCATTTTTATGAGTTAAACATATTCCATTGTGCAAGTATATGAAACATTCGTTCAGGTTCCTTTGCTAGAAAGTCAAGTAGTTTTCATCTTTATGTTGACATAAGTAAGGCTAAATTGAACGCTTTTGTATATAAGTATTTTGGAGAAGAGTAAGTCAGTGTTATTCTTTTCCGTATAGTTTTTAAAAAATTAAATTAATGTCAGTCCTGACAAGATAATTTACAATTGATACCTTTGGGGAGAAGATCCATACAAAATGGGTAAGAGGTGGATTCTGTCTCTTGCAGCCTAGGTAAAACTGAAGATTCAGTATTTTGGTGGACACTTCAATTATTTTCTTGACTTTGTTGTATTATGATATTTATAAACAGAGAAGTTCCTATATTATACTTATATAATGTACAAGTACTTCAGAAAAAAAAAGCATTCCAAAGATAGAACTTATCTAGTGTTCAACTGTCAAAACCATTCAATAGTAAGCATCAGAAATTTTAACAAAAGGAGAATGCATTTGTGTTTATAAGTCCAGAAATTCTCTAGGTGCTGAATCACTTTTTATTTTATTTTATTTTGTTTTAAAATTGTGGAGTACAGTTAAGGGTTCGATATACAAATTTGCATTGTGCAGGTACCCTTGTTGATGAGGTGTGCACTTTTAAGGTTGTATTTAAAAATTGCTTTTTTATTTTCTGGTTTTCTATTTATTTTGCTTGTTCATGTTTATTAGGTGAATATGATAATCAAGTTAGCTAGTTCCATAAAAGTAGTTGTGACATTTTAATTTTACATGAATTCAGTTAAAATATTTTCTTTTGGGAAAATGGACATTTTTATTATGTCAAAACTTTCTGCTCAAAAACATGGACATGTCTTTCTCTTTGATTAGATATGTTCTGTGCCTTTGGGGTTTTGTATATCTCTTTTTAGAATTACACTTAAGCGTTTGCATTTTTTGTATTTTTATTTTTGTTATTTAAATTGAATCTTCACTTTCATTATACATCTCACTTATTTTTTTCATTTATAAAAACTATTGACCAGTTTGATAATTTTAAATTGTATTATTTCATTATATTTTCTAATTTGGTATTTTTTGTGTTCATTCTTAAATTATCCAAATATATCATCATACACTCTAGTAATAAATATGGTTTTATTTATTTTTCAATTATTCAGACTGAAACTGGTTTTTCTTAGCTAATTACATTAGCCGATAAATTTAATGCTGAGTAAAATTATACACATCATAACTTTACATGAATGATATACTATAGATGTTATTGTGGAGTGTGTTTTCATTTTCAGCACTATGATTTCAAGATGTATCTATGTTCATGATTCATGTTATTTTACATGAGTGTATTCTGATGTATTTATTTCTCTACAAATATATTTTTAAGTTTTCATCATGATTTTAAATATACTATTTAATAGTTTCACCACATGCCCCTTTGGGCTCATATGCACATTATGCTGTATGCCTATAATTGTAATTGCTCTGCTGTAGAGCCTGTGCATTACCAAACTGTTCTTCAAAATACAGGTAATCTGTATTTACCTCTTAATTTACATACATGTCAACACTGTAGTATTGGAGACACAATTAAAATACTAGGGATACTGCTATATACATACTAATGGCTGTGGCATGGTTGTTGTTTAACTTATATTTAACAAATTTTATGTTTTCAAGTTTATTTGCTACTAGGTATTTTTATTCTGTGATTTACATTCACAAGATATTTTTCACTCATTTTTTTCTACTGGATTTTGAATCTTTGCCTATGAGATTTTGTAAATTTTTCATGTTGTGTTATAGCCTGCTTTCACTTTTATGAGCTGTTTCTATTTCTTTCTATTTGTAGTTAATCATTTAACAGATATAGCATAATTAAATTATTTATCTTTTTTTAATGTACACAAATTTACTATTTTTTTATCTGTTTAAAAATTTTTTAGTTATGTGCTGCATAACAACGTTTCTTTCAATGATGGACAGATATTTGATAGTAGTCTCATAGATTATTATGGAGCTGAAAAACTCTCATCACCCAGTGGCATTGTAACTTTCATAATATCATAGTACAGAGCATTACTTATGTGTTTCTAGTGTAACAGACATACTGTGCTGCAAGTCATATAAAAGTTTAGCACATACAGTTGTGTATAGTACATAATACTTGATAATAAAAATAAATGACTGTTACTGGTTTGTGTACTGACAAGTACTATACTATACATTTTGTAGTTATTTTAAAATATATTCCTTCAAATTGTAAAAAATAGATAATAATAATAAGTTAACTGAAACTGTTCCCTCATGCAGGTCCCTCAGGAGGTAGTTCAGAAGAAGGCATTATTATCATAAGCAGTGATAACTCCATGCATATTATTGTCCCTAAAGATCTTCAGGTAGGACAAGATATGAAGATGGAAGACAGTGATGTTTATTATCTTGGCTTTGTAGGCATAGGTAAACATACACAATTTGTGTCTTAGTTTTTAACCAAGAAAAACCTAAAAGTAATAAAAAAATTAAAACTAAAAAAAAGCTTATTGAATAAAGATATAAAGAAAGGAAATATCTTTGCACACCTCTTCAATGTGTTTGTGTTTTAAGCTATTATTATAATCGGGTAAAAATATTAAAAATTAAAAGTTGCAAGGTTAAAAAAGCTACAATTAATTAAGGTCAATTTATAATTAAAGAACAAAATATTCGGTGTAGACTAAGTGTATGGTGTCATGTAGTCTGCTTTAGTATACAGTAATGTCCTAAGCCTTCATATTCACTCTACACTCACCAACTGATGCACCCAGAACAACTTCCAGTCCTGCGAGCTACATTTATGTAAGTGCTCTATACAAGTTACAATTTTTTATACTGTATTTTTCATGTACCTTTCCTATGTTTAGACGTGTTTAGATACACAAATACTTAGCACTGTTTTATAATTGCCTATAGTATTCAGTACAGTAACACGGTATTACAGGTCTGAAGCCTAGGAATGATAAGCTATACGACATCGCCTGGGTGTGTAGAAGGCCATGCCATCCAGGATTGTATAAATAAACTTTATGATGTTCACAGGACAATGAATTCACCTAATGATGAATTTCTCAGAACATAACCCCATTGTTATGCCAAACATTACTGTATCACAATAGTATTTTGTCCTATGTTCTATTTAGGTTATTTTCTATTTATATTCAAGTATTTAAAAATATATGTATATAAAACATGAAATGGGTATTTAATTCTATTCTATTGCCATATGGATAACTGAGGATCTTATCATGGTTTACTGAAAATTCCATTTTTTTTCCCCACTGATTTTCAATGCCCAATATGTTAAATATCATACACACCATCTGTGGAGTACATCTGTTTTAGAGCTACATACTCCTTTCCATGAATGTTACTGCACACATAGCATAGATTTAATAGCAAGTTTAAAATTTATTCTTATCATTTTATATTGCTTTAATTATTCTTGGTAATTTGTTTTCCCAAGAATTTTTATCATCCCATTGTCAATTTATAAGTTATATCCTCTTGGAGTTTTAAAACACACTGATATTTAAGAATGACAAAGAGTAAACTCCTTGGTTTCTATCTTTAAGAAAATGATTCTACACACAATTGTGCTTCTTCCCTTAAGATCCCAAGTAAGAAATTTCTGATTTGTAAAAAATTATAATTTTCATCAGTGATAAAATTAAAGTGCATCACATTTGTATTTTTCAAAGCTATGAACTTATATAATTGATTCTATAATCTGTTAGTGAGATAATAACATTGATATTTGTATTTTATATTGAACCATCTTTGCCTAGCTATGATAAACATTATTGTTCAGAAAATATTTTATTTCAGCAAACTGTTTAATTTTATTGGATAATATTATATTTTATAAATTGATATTATATATTGATAGAGTAATTATATTTAGTTTGCTTATGTCATCAATAGAAATGTGTTGTAATATTTACAAAATGATTTTAAAATGTACATGACTAGTAAAGAATAGTCCCACTTAAAAAAAATTAGGGAAGACTTACTATAAAATGACAATAATCAAGATAAGAGATAAGATAGACAAGTGAGACCTCATCAAACTGACAAACACACCTGCAAAGCCAAAGAAACCACTGAGAGAGCAGGTTGACAGCCCATAAACTGGGAAAAAATATTTGCCAGCTGTATATCTGACAAGGCCTAACATCTAGGATCTACAAGGAACTCAAATGTGATGAAAATAAAAAAGCAAACAGCCCCATTAAAAGTGGGCAAAAGATATGAATAGACACTTCTCAAAAGAAGACATAGGAACAGCCAATAGAAACATGAAAAAATGCTCAGCCTCATTAGTCATCAAGAAATACAAATTAAAACCACACTGACATACCACCTAACTCCAGTCAGGATGGCCATCATCAATAACTCAAAAATCAACAGATCCTGGAGAAGATGTGGCAAAAAGGAAAGACTTCTACACTGTTGGTGGGAGTGTTAACAAGTACAGTCTCTAT
>CAUYQG010221190.1:0-12334 GCA_963574415.1 Tarsius wallacei
GTGTGATGCTGGTGCATGGACCACATGTAGAGCAGCCAGGCCAGTGTCCATAGATGGCTCTATCAAAAGACTGCAGGGCCAGGCCTGTGGAGGAAAGGTTGCCTCCCACCTGTCTTGGAGCTATAGGTTCCAAGAGAATCCCTACAGCCAAGAAGCCGGTTGGACTCTTAAAGCCTTTTCTGGCTGAGTCGGGGGCTCCCTCTCACACATAAGCCGTAGAGTGCTGGGGAGAAAGCACTGGGGTGAGAGGTGCTGGGTTGAGTGCAAGACCTACTGAATCCTTGCTCTGTGACTTTGGGCAGGCCACATCCTTCTCTGCGCCTAGGACCTTCTCCCTTGTGGGGCAGGGTGTGCAGAAGGGAGTGTAGCTGGCTGGCCCCAGGTGCCTCTCCAGGCTGTCAGGGGTCTGCTGGTATGGGGGCCAGCATGAAGCCTGACACGTGCCCTTCCCTGCAGATGGGGCAGTATACCTCTGTCTTCTTGGACAACGCCAGTGGCTCCTCTCTCACGGTGCGCAGCGGCTCCCACTTCAGTGCTGTCCTCCTGGGTGTGTGAGAGGGCACCACAGGCCCTTCCTCTCGCTGGGCAAATGGAGCAGGGGTCCGACCAGTGTCTAGGCAGTGTCAGAGTGACAATGGCCACATGCAGGAATCTCACCTGGAACTCTGCCCACAATGGCCACTGCAGGTCGGCCCAGAGACAGCCACTACAGGCCAACCTGCAGAGATGGTGCACAAGCCAGTGGTCCCAGAACCGGGAGTAATTTCAGGATATCCTTTTAAGAGTTAAACAGTTGTCTTGGGCTGTTATCTAGGAAATAGTCAGAGTGCCCAGGGGTGCCTACTTTGTCCCCAGTTGCAGACCCAGCTCTCTCCTTGTCCAGATGGCCTTAAAGTCTTCCCTGTGGTCCAAGCCCACCTTTTCCATCTTTGTCATGTTCTCAAGGACTGCAGGCAGCACAGGCTAGGGGCCCTGTCTGGAAGACGGTCAGCCAGCACAGGGCTGAGGGCCCCTGACAGGGAAGCAATCTGCATGTCCTCACTGCTTGGAAGGGCTTAGGCAACAGCCTTGCCCACCACTCGCCCTTGTCTCCATGCGCGCTCCTTGGTCCTGCCTGGCCCTCCGCTAACCATGCTCCCACCTGCCGCAGATGGAACTCAGGGCACTGCTTGGCCCACAGAGACCACAGAAGCCGAGACTCTTGCTATGGGTCCTTGGCACAGCAGCCTCAGGGACCAGAGGGATACTGGACAGGGGATTATGGGGGGATAGTGAGTCTAGGCCTGACTTCCAGGAGCTGTTTCTACTTCTACTGTACACAAGTTCACCAGCTCACCTCGTAGAGGGCCTTTCAAAATGACCCTCTTCCCCTCCTCTGCAAATCCATCCCCCCTAAGGCTCTGACCCACTGCTAGGACTCACCCACCAGATGAAAGATCTAGAATGCCTGCAGATTAGAGACAGCCTGTTGACCCATCATCTGAACAGCAGAAGCAGAGGCTTCCCCCAAGCTGACAGCTCCTGCTGCATTGGTGGCATGGCCTGGCTAAGCATAGCCTGCTCTGGGATGAGCCTTTGAAGCATCTTTCCCACTTGGATGGCAATGAGTTCAAACAGGTGGTGAAGGAGAGGTTGTGCTAAGAGTGACCTTGGGAAGACTGGTCCTAAGCCCACTGTGTTCGTGTGGCAGTGATGAGACATGGGGGTGGGGAGGGCAGTCCCCATGAGGAGACACAGAGCTGTCAGCTTGCTTAAATATGGCCTCTCAGTGCTGAGTACAGTGGCTAACACCTGTAATCCTAACATTTTGGGAGGTTGAGGTAAGAGGATTGCTCAAGCCAAGAGTTCAAAACCAGCCTAGGCAACATAGAGAGGCTCCATCTTTACAAAAAAATTTTTTTAATTAAAAAAAAATTTTTTTTCCTAAGTGCAGGACTGACCCAGAGTAGGTAGTGAAGACAAAAAGGCCCTAGCAGCTACCTCTAGGGCTACCTACTCCCCACTAGGGAAGAGTTAACCCCCCTACCCCAAGCTACAGTAGACCTGGTGCCATAGGACCTCCTGGGGACCATGCTGATCTGGCAAAGATGCTTAGGCCTCGGAGAAAAAGGGAGCAATGACCAGTCACCTTAACCTTCTAGCTGGCCTCTGGATGAAGTGAGCCAGGCCTGAATGATCCACAGGAACCCAACTTCCAACCCCCCCCCCTCCAGAATTAAACAGCTTCCCTCAAGCACAATACACATAAACCGACCATTCTGCCTCAGGCAGGCCTGGCCTGATTCTCAGTAGGACTTGTACCCACCCTACCAGGAAGTACTGGGCTGGCCTGGGTGCTGTGTCTCGCATACTTTGATAAGGGGGTAGGCATGGCTACACCCTTCTCTGGATTTCACTTTATGTCCAGTGGGCACAGATATTTTAAATAACTTATCTTTTACCCTTGAAAAAGCCACATATCCACATCTTTTTCATTTTCTCAATGTTAAGTATGTTATATGGCAATTTATTGAAGTATTTATTGTATAATATTGCCAGGTGGAATATATTTATATAACTGACTTTATGGGGTGGTTCAAGTACTCAAGAACTGTGCAACAGAGTTTTAAAAAAAAGGACAGTCCTTAAGATATGGAGTCTTAATCCTTTAGCCTAGGTTCTCTAAGGATAGTGAGGAGTGAACTCTGGAAGGTGAGGTGGAGTGATGCCCTCCAGCCTCTAGGTGGGAGGGATCCCCTGAAAGTTGTGGGGAGGGTTTTGCCAAGAAAGCCTCAGTGCCAAGCCTCTCCTAGATCAGGCACAGTGGCACTTAGGGATGCGTGAGTCACAGACTTCAATGTGCAGACTGACTTCTGGTTTGCTGTAGGTAGACATTTACCAATAAATTGTTATATTTCCTGATTCGGAGGTGCTGAGTCTTTTCTTCAATGGTGCCACTCTATGAAGTTCTAGTCCTGAAGCAGAAATGGTACCTGGGGAAGGGTGACAGCACCAACACTTCCTCATTCAGTTTTCATTTATGGCCTACATACAACAGACCCCAGAATCAATTCTAAGATCGGCAAGAAATGTTCACTGAAGTCCTTAGTAGCATGAACACTAAATTTCACTCACAGAATGACTAGGTGATAAGACCATGTGTGCTGGGTGGGGCCCAGTGAACATGACAAAACTGACTCTGAAAAGGCAAACTTTTAGAATCTTACATCATCCCAAGCTAAACATATACACAAAAGGATCTAAGAGCTGCTTTACTAAAAACGAACTACTGTCATAATAATGAAATGCCTTCTGTATTAATAAGTGCTTGAAAAGTATTTTAAACTTTGCTCTTCTAAGTAGGTTAATTGTGCATGATTTTTATCCTTTTATCATCTTTCACAGAATGGTCCCCTTTTGAGGTGTTATTGTAAAGATCTACCTCAGTCCAGCATGGAGCCAATCGCTCACACATTCCTCAGACAGGAAGCTGAATTTTCAGAGGCCATGCTGTGGAGCAACTTGTCTGCTCAGACCAAAAAGATTCATGTTTGAGCCCGGGGATACACACTTGAGATCCATTAAGCCCAGTCCATTGGATTGCACCTATTACTAATGGAAACAGAAGGGCAAATTCTGTATTGTTTCTGCAGGGTCTGATGGGCACATGACTCTACACGAGTAACCTCATATACTGGTCTATTTCCTAGCTAAGCCTGGGCTCGTACTATGTAATGTTTGGCAATACTATTTTTCTATGGAAAACTGAAAGGAACCAGAGGGTTCCAAAAACCCTGGTCTGGTCCTAGCTTTGTCTTTAACCAGTCATCACTTCAATCTCCTCACTGCAAAATGCTACTTTCCCAACAAGGGTCATCATGAGGAGAAAAGCATGGTAAGATGCCTGTGAACTACAAAATTTTCTACAACCAGCAGCTTGCAGGTCATTACAAGTCAGGCCAAGATGACTATCATGGTTTTAACAAGGAAACTCCAGAGCACATTCAAAAGCAAACACAACCTCAAAAGGGTTCCCAGTGTAATAAGAGTACTCAAGACTATAAAAAAAAAAAAAAAAAAGAAACCTTTATTTACAACCATGGGAATCCCACAGGAGTACACAAAACACACAGAATGTGCACACACACAAAATGAACCTCTTAAGTCAATACCATGCGTGCTCCTGGCGGCGCACTGTTCCTCAGTGCCCTATCTGTACCACCATCACGGTGACATTGTCGGCTGAGCCCCGCTGCACTGCCTTGTTGGCCAGCCTGTTGCAGGCTGCTTCGTAGCGGGCATCAACAGCAGGCTTCCCTTCCCGGGACTGGATCTTCTCATCCTACCAGACAACAAAAAGGCACAAATGAACAGAGTGGTCCTGCACCTTATCACTCTCCTGAGACACTACTGCCAGGAGGAACTGCCCCGGTCTCCAACAAGGCTGGCAGGACAAACTGACCAGTGAGTCAGTGGGCAGCATTCACACTAAAAAAAGAGCAGGACTGTCCCCACAACAGGGGTACACGGAGTCTCGGACTTCTACTTCTCTAAAAACTAATGTGCAGTTGGAACAACCGGCATGCCCTTGTGAGATTTCTCACCTCGAGGCAGGATAAGATGAAGTTCACGGCTTCTTCTGGTGTAAAGACTTTGAAAAGCCCATCACAGGCCAGCAAAATGAACCTACAATACCAGGAAAAAATATAAATGGGTTTTAGCAGCAAACTTCTAAAAATAAAATGGCTTGGAAATGGAGGTAAGATAAATACTTGTCCAGCTGTCCAGAGGCTAAAAATTACATAAAACTTCTATGAGACAAAGGTTTAAACTACTTAAAAATATTTGTAGGTGGGATGTTACATATCAAATTGAGACTACCCTTGTCTTCACTAATTGTAAGTAATATGAACTTCCTCAAACATTAGGTGCTGCACATTCTTGGACAAACTTATTGAAAAATGCTGAATAAAAATACTGGATGTTATGGTAAATACACACTGAACTTATATTACCACATGCCCTGCACATTTTCTCACAGACATAAAGCTGAGAGGGAGTGTGACCTCAGTGAAATGTACTTGAGTGCACATTGCACACCTGGGGGCCGTGTGCAGGTCCAAGACCCAGGAAGAGATAATGGTCCACTTCCTCTTGTTTGAAAACGACATGCTCTCCCTCTTTCAGAATCAACCTCCTCCTCAAACTGCCTACGAAAGTATTTCTGAACATCAACAGACATGACAGTTCTGGTTCTCCTGGTAGCAGGGGGTGGAGGTGAGGGATGTTTCCCCACGGTTTTAAGGGATAACCACCCTTCATTTCTCATGTAATACCCACAACATCTATGCTTTTCTCTTTTGACTGGGCATTCATTCAACCAACAATTTACTGAGCACATTGTCTGGGCTAAGAATGCAGTGGGGACTAATCTAAGACCCCTTCCGGTGTCTTGAGAGTCAGACCCTGAAAAACTAATCACACAGACCTGCGATTACAACCTGAGGAGGGAAGCTATGAGAGCAAAGAGCACTGGGCAGATGGGGTCCAGGTTTAGTCTGGGGGCAGATGAGACTTTCCTGAAGCATTGTTTAGAAACCCAAAGGAGCTCCTGGAAACATGTCTGAAGACCCAGGGGAAGGTGAGAACATAGCACACTGAAGGCAGGTATGTAGAATGGGGGAGCAATTTGAGAAGAGGCCAAGCAGGCCAATGCCAAAGCAAGGCATGTGCTCTTCACTCACAGCACTGATGACAGGACTCAGAGCTACGCCTTGAAGGACTACCCCAGGCTGCAGTATCACCGACCAATCTCTCTCACCTCCCCCATCAACTCAGTCCTGTGAATCCTGTTTTCCTGAACTTTGCTTTTCTCAATCTTCTTCCTACTACTGCCTTAGTTCAGCCCTCACCATTACACCAGGACTACTGCTTCAGTTCCTATTGGGCCTCTTGGCTCCGTAATACCATTATTAACAATGAATCATTGAGGACTTCCTGTTGGCGAGGCAAGGTGCCTTACCATCAGGCATGCGAAATGAAAGATGAACTACTAAATGTTCAGTCTCTTTGTCTACCTACCTTGGCTGTTTAAAAACCCTCACGATTCTCCACCAATTATGAACTAAAATTCAATCTCCTTGGCATGAAATAGAGGGCATTTCACAATCTGTTCCCAAAGTACCCTGCCATCAATTTCCCACTACCTCCTGTCTTTCAAGCACCTGCCTGGCTGTGCTTTCACAATGTCACATTTTTAATGCCTTAGTGTTCCCCTGCCAGGAAAGCCCTTCTCCTTTCTCCAACAAAGGTACCCCTTCCCCAACTGCTGAAGCTTCCCAGAGCACTCTATACTCCTATGACACAGTGGACTGCAACTGTCCATACCATGTGTGCTCCCCTATCACTGCGGACCCCACTAAAGCAGAATCCACATTCTGTTTATCTGTTACCCCTAGGGCCTAGCAAAGTGTCTAAGATACTACTACCTCCCCTTAACCACATATATACCTTCCCTCCAACAAAGGTTTGATACAAATTGGAAGAAGTAAGGAGGAGAAATAAAGCCATGTGTACGCACACTTGTGCCTCTGGCAAGGTTCTTTTACCTGTCGTTGGGGGTCAGCTGGCAGCGTCTGATGTCAGGCACAGAAGTGACTCCGCAACGCTTGTACTGCCCGTCCCCGATGGAGCGGGACACCTCCAGCACACCCAAGACACGCCCATCCCTAAAATGAGGGGAGAAACATTTTCAGACTCCTAAGATCGTAAAAGCAGAAAATAGAAGTGAAAGATATAGACTGTGAAATCCACATTATTAACTGGTACTGACGTTTCTTCTTCTCTTTTTTTTTTTCGAATCAGGGTCTCACTCTGTCACCCAGGCTGGAGTGCAGTGGCATGATCACAGCTCATGGTAGCCTTGACCTCCTGGGTTGAGGTGATCCTTCTGTCTCAGCTGGCCTCCTGAGTAGCTGGGACTACAGGCATGTGCCACCATACCTGGTTAATTTTTTTTTTTTTAATTTCTGTAGAAACGAGGTCTCCCTATGTTGCCTAGGCTGGTCTTGAACTCCTGGGTTCAAGCGATCCTCCTGCCTCAGCCCCCCAAAGTGCTGGGATTATAGGTGTGAACCACTGGCCTGGCCAAGTCTGGCAGTGTTTTTCTATCTTAGAGCTCCTCAGGTGTTTCACACATGCAAACAGGGTTAAGAACAACCAAAAGAGAAGGATGTTTTGCATTTCAATCTAATTAGATTTGGAAAATAGCTGAAAGTGAAATGTGCATCACATTTCCTTTATATCAGCTATAGGTATAATTTAATGTTAATACAAATGGTAGTATTCTGCATAGCATTACACTTGTACCTATTCTATTTTTAGATGAGAAGATACAGAAGAGATGAGGAGGCGACCTACTAACGGAAAGAGATACCCAAGACAGGGTTCTACTACCAAGGAAAAATCATCTGGGGGAGTCTGCTGTCCCAAAGAACACTTCTGGTCCAGGTCTAGCGCTTACTCACTGTGTGACCTTAGGCCCTCATCTGTAAAGCCAAGGAAGAGAATCCACACTTAACAAGGTGTGTGAGGGCACTCGGCAAACACCAAAGCTGAGCATAGGTTTAGTACATTACAGAGCTCCCAAATCATGGAACAAGAAGCTTGGGAGATGCTGTGAAGATGGATGCACATAGGTGCACATGGCAGGACATTCACCCTGGCCACTGGCCCTTCCTTGTGCTCCAGTTACCCTCTCAGTGGCTCACAGTTCAGTTTCCATAACAAAGACATGTCTTTTCTTCTCCCAAAGACTTCTGCTGGCATCTGTAAAAAGCTGAGCAATCTTCTGGGATACAAATTATCAAAACAAACAGCAAAAGGAACCAGAGAGTGTACAGAAGCCAACCTGGGGAATGAAGACGGGTGTAGGGGTGCTCAGCTTTAAGAGTGCCAGTTTATAGCTGGGTGTGGTAGCACGCGCCTGTAGTTCCAGCTACTTGGAAGGCTGAGGCCGGAGCCCAGCAGGTCGAGGCTACAGTGGCCGGGAATGGCCACTGCACTCCAGTCTGGGCGACAGAGTGAGACTCCAACTCAAAAACAAACAAACAAAAAACAAACAAACAAACAAAAGAGTGCCAGTTTAGGAAGCAGCTTGAGGTTTAAGTCCTATGAGAAGTCATCAAAATGCCTCTTCTGTGACCAACTGACTAGATAGATGCCTAAATGTGTATTCCCCCATCTCAGTCATAAACCCAACCTATTTCAACAAGATTTTTTTAAAATTGGAAGTTTATTTAGAAAGTAAATGAAAGAGAGAGAGAGAGAGAGAGAGGATATTCACCTCCCCAAACTCAAAGAACACGTGGCCACACCAGAGTTTAGTAAAGCGATGGCCTTCAACAAGATTAAGTGTGCAATGGCCACCTCTGCAATGGCAGGTCCCAGAAGACTGAGTTACTACCAGCAACTTCTGGTACAGCACAACACAGTACAGAAAACATGGAACAACTCCAAAATCTAATGAAGAATACTAGGAGCAGCACAGGTGCTGCCATCTCTCATTCTTGTTTACTAAGCAAAGTACCACACAGTAAAAATCTTACACTCATCGAACTACAGGAGTAACAAGAGAAAGCAACAATGGACAGAACTATGGAACCAGGAAAATCCACTTCTATTTCAGAAAATGTTTTTATAATGACATGGCAAGCTGGCCTGGTACTCTGTTTACATCCAATGCAACCTCCTCCAGATGATGTGCATGTGCAAACACCACTCAGATCAACAGAGGCTGCTCACAGAGTCCCAACCCTGAGATCAAGCACAAGGGTAAATCCACAACATTTACACTTCAGGAACTGTTGGTACAAGTTCAAAGGACCACCATGGACAAGGCTTGTCAAGACTCAGCCCCAGCAATCCCACAGGTTTTGCATTTCACAGTCTGCTTTATCTATTTGACTATAACTATTTTTTTTTAAAGGGATGGGGTTTGGCTATGTTGCCCAGGCTGCAGTGCAGTGGCCATGACAGGTGCAATTATAGCATGCTACAGCCTTACTTCCCGGACTGAAGCAATGCTCCTGCCTTAGCCTCCCAAGTAGCCAGGACTACAGGCACATATCACCACACAGAGCAAACTCTTTCTAATATATACTCTATAGGTGTCCATTTCTTAGAATGCCTACACTACTCTGGACACAACAGAAAGCTGTGTTTCACAGCAGGTTCTCCCCCCAACAAACTGCTGAAAGTTCATTCGCCTTCCCCTACCCTCAAAGTTTCTTCCCCCATAATTAGAATGCTTAGGAGGAAGTGGCTTTTAAGTCTCAGCCTACCAAGCCAATCTTCCTGTCCCTTGGTACTAGCCTTCATTAGGACTGCGTCCTGCCCTTAGGCACTCCCAGTTTTTGCCTTGTGCTGCTTTATCTGTTTTCCATTTGCCAACAGAAAACTGTTTTCCTATTAGTGGGTACACTGTTCAACAGAGTCCTCTAATTTTAGCTATTGTGCTGCTGTTTTGTGTTTCAGGTTTTTCTTAATAATCAGAAAGAGAGATGCAGTCTCTGAGACCTCCTCTACTTGTAGGTTAAAGGCTAATCTGGCTGCTAAGAGAAGCTAGAGACTGCTTGGACTTCAGCTCCTATAACATGTCAGTAAAAGTAGGACACAGTTGGTCTTAATAGACTATCCACAACTGATGCTTGCAAAGCTAAGGCTGTAAGTGGAAGCTCTATTTTCTGACCACCCAAAGAAGGGCAGATGCCCAAATCCAATGTCTTAATATGTGTACACTACAGATAACTGACAGCATGATTCTGAATTGTTTCTTTTAGCTATGACAGACTTGCAACTGACTAAGTTCTAGGTACAGATGACTAATATACTTAAATCTAAATGCTATTTGTAAACTTCCCCCCAGTTCAGTTGCCTTCCTTATAAAATAAAAACAAAACTGTCTTTACCTTCTTATAGAAATTCACAGCTACGTAGCTACCTTTGGTATAAGAAAGTAAAAAAAAAAAAAGAAAAACACTCACACACACAGATTTACTTACTTTTCTAAGAAACACTGGAAAGAATCAACGAATAGGGTGAAGGAAACAAAGATAAAAGCATGATATCTCTAAATATGTCTTTTTACTCAATTTAGATTTTTTGAACTATGAATGGGAGTTTCTCATTTTTTTCACTGTGCTAAAAAACACATAGATTTTAGCATCTTAACCATTTTCAAGTATACAGTTCAGTGGCATTAAATACATTCACAGTGTTGTACAAACCATCACCATCATCTATCCCCAGAACTTTTTCATTTTCCCAAATTGAGACACTGTCAAAATTCCATTAAAATCTAACCTCTTGGCCAGGTTCGGTGGCTCAGCCTGTAATCCCAGCACTTTGGGAGGCTGAGGTGAATGGAATGCTTGAGCCCACAGGTTTAAGATCAGCCTGGGCAACGTGGCGAGACCTCATCTCTACAATAAATCAAAAAATCTAACCTCTCATCCCACATCCCCTGGTCCCTACCATTCTATCTTTTTCCATGAATTTGACTCCTCTAGGGACCTGGTATGAGTGGAATCATACAGTATGTTTTTTTGTCTGAATTTTTTATTTAACATAAAGTCCTGAGGGTCACCCATTTTAAAGCATGTGTCAGAAGTTCCTTTCTGAGGATATATAGTATTTCTTTTTACACATATATATATAACTTGTTTATCCATTGATCTGTCAATGAACATTTGGGTCTCTTTCCCCCTTTGGCTATTGTGAAGGATGCTGCTGTGCACATGGGTGCATAAATATCCATTTGAGTCTCTGCTTTCAATTCTTTGGGGCATATACCCAGAAATGGAACTGCTGGATCATACGGCAATTTTATGTTTAATATATGAGGAACTGCTGTATTGTTTCCCACAGCAGATGCACCATTCTACATTCCCATCAGCAATGCACAGGGGTTCCAATTTCTCCATGAAATTTATAAAGGGAGCCAGCCATGGTGGCTCACGTCTGTAATTCCAGCACTTTGGGAGGCTAAGGCGAGAGAACTGCCTGAGTCCAAGGGTTCGAGACCAGCCTGGGCAACTTGACAAGACCTCGTCGCTACAATAAATCAAAAACATTAGCCAGGTATGGTGGCGCATGCCTATAGTTCCAGCTACTTGGAAGGCTAAGGCGGAAGGATCACCCAAGCCCAGCAGATCAAAGCTGCGGTGGCCGTGACCGTGGCACTGTACTCCAGCCTGGGTGAGAGTGAGACTCTGACTAAAAAAAAGGGGGGGGGGAGGGGGAGAAAAGTCCTAAAATTGAAGTTAAAAAAAAAAACCAAAAAAAACTGAAACTAATAATTGTAATAAAGTAGTAACATAGCCACAGTGAAAATAAATTTTTCACTCTTGTCACAGTACTCTGACAGTACATCTTTAGTCAGGTATATTCTAAATCTAAGAGAATTACAAGAAACACTTGAAACTTCATTAGCAGTGATCATTTTAGCTGAGTGTGGTGGTTCATGCCTGTAATCCCAGCACTTTGGGAGGCAGAGGCAGGAGGACTGCTTTAGGCCAGCAGTTCAAGACCAGCCTGGGCAAGAAAGCATGACCCCATCAATACAAATAACAATTAGCTGACGATAGTGGTGCAGGAGCTGAGGCAGGAGCATCATTTGAGCCCAGGAATTTGAGGCTGCAATGAGCCATGAATTGTGCCATTACACTCCAGCCTGGGCAAAAAAGTGAAACCCTGTCTCCAAAAAAAACCCAATCATTTTGATACTATGATTTTGTAACTATTTTGACAAATAAATATACTGTTATTAGGAGCCAAGGTTTTCAGCCTAAGAGAAAGGAGCTATAAGTATTAAGTCAAAGAAGAAAACCCTGTAATGTTAAATCCCTGTAATGCTAAATGAGAGTAAGAAATAGCAATCTAGCCGGGCTCAGTGGCTCAGCCTGTAATCCCTTGCTTGGGGAGGCTGAGGTGAGTGAATTGCCTGAGCCTGCAGGTTCGAGACCCACCTGGGCAACTTGGCGAGACCTCATCTCTACAATAAATCAAAAAATTAGCCAGGCATGGTAGCGCACGCCTGTAGTTCCAGCTACTTGGTAGGCTGAGGCGGAAGGATCGCCTGAGCCCAGCAGGTCAAGGCTGCAGTGGCAGGGAGCGGCCACTGCACTCCAGTCTGGGTGACAGAGTGAGACTCCAACTAAAAAAAAAAAAAAAGAACCAGAATCCATGTGCTGGGATTGCTCATTTCATCTGGAGTGTCTTCAATTCTAAATCCACTGAAGGACGAGCCGGCTTGGAAACACATTGCATTTTAAATCATTAGCTTAGATTGCTATTG
>CAUYQG010221192.1:0-20254 GCA_963574415.1 Tarsius wallacei
GCGTGCCTGTAGTTCCAGCTACTTGGAAGGCTGAGGCGGAAGGATCGCCGGAGCCCAGCAGGTCGAGGCTGCGGTGGCCGGGAGCGGCCACTGCACTCCAGTCTGGGCGACGGAGTGAGACTCCAACTCAAAAAAAAAAAACAACAACAACAACAAAAAAAACAAAAAAAACTTTAAGTGTTTCAAAAGGTTATTTTTCTCATGGAAGTCTTTAATTCACCTGGAATTGATTTTGTATATGGTATGAGGTAGGGATACAACTTCATTTTTTAAAATCTGGATAACTGGCCAGGCTCGGTGGCTCAGCCTATAATCCCAGCACTTTGACTTTGGGAGGCCGAAGCAAGTGGATTTCTTGAGCACACGGGTTTGAGACCAGCCTCGGCAACTTGGTGAGACCTCATCTCTACAATAAATCAAAAATTAGCCAGGCATGGTAGCACGCGCCTGTAGTTCCAGCTACTTGAAAGACTGAGGAGGAAGGACCGCCGGAGCCCAGCAGGTCGACTCTGGGGTGGCCGTGAGTGTGCACTGCACTCTAGCCTGGGCAATAGAGTGAGACTCCAACTCAAAAAAAAAAAAATCTGGATAACCAGTTATTCCATCTCTATTTAATGTGTAGTCCTTCCTTCTGCACTGTCAATGTTCCTTCTGTCAAGTAGATTATATGTGGAAGTGGAACAGTTTCTGGGTTCTGTATTCTGTTCCTTTGGCCTATTTGTCTAACCCTAAAGTTATATTGCAGTCTTCTGTGTAGCCTTTTCCTGATACCTTCTTGGGGCTCAGTAAAATATTTGTGGGATGAATATGGCTGCTTGCTGCTTTTCCTGTTCCCCATGAAAGCAATGCTTGCTTCAGTAATTCAGTGGAGCGTGTTAAAGTGACTTCAGCTGTTCTCTTCGGCAGATAAACTTTTGTCAAAGTGGCTGCCAAATTCCTTGAACTTGGAGTCAGTTCTCACTATTAATAAGAACCCAGCTTTGTGACATTAGCTGTGATGTATTACAGCAGTAGGGTAACAGAAAATAAGCCAAAGCGAAACTGCCTCTTCTTTCTTCTCCAAAGGAGTCTGAAAACTTTGTTAAACTAGTTTAAAAAAAAAAAAATTATTTTCACATGTATCTAAGTGATATGATGGCTCTAGCCATTTGTCCTATGTCTGGTTTGTTTGTTGGAAAGTTTCAGGAGTTGAGCCAGGCCTTCTGCAGAACTCTGGCCAGATGGATTGCTCTGTCTTCCCCTCTGGGTCCACTTTCAGAGTCACACAATTGGACCCTGCCCTCTGAGCTGCGGACCCTGTGCTTGTTAAGTTCTCCAGTGAAGAACCCAACAACATGTACATGTTTTGGTGGTCTGTGACCCCATTAGTGGCTCTTCTCAGAACACTGCCCTCCCTTGGCGTCTTCAGGGACTGGCTCTCCTGTTTCCTTTCACTCTGATGGTGCCTTCCTGGCTTCTTCCTCTGGTCTCCTCTTCTGCGTTGCTGTGCTCCAAGTTTGCCTTGCTCCTGTTAAGACTGTCACCGCCCTCCCTGATCCCCTCTAACTGGCTTTTTGAGGCTGGACTCAAATCCTATTCCAACCCACCTAGCCAAGGTGATCTCTCTGCTCGTAAGCCCCACACCACTCAACATCTGCACTAACTGTCTACTGCTCACATGCTGTCTCTCACAGAGACCACCAGGATGCCTGGTGTTATGGCTGGACACACAGGCTCCAGCGCTGGACTACCTACATTTAAATTCAGGCTTTGTGTCTTTGTGTCTGCATGACCTGGTCCTCAGTTTCCCCACCTGCAAGTGGACATGACTAGTACCAACTCACGTAGAGTTACCGTGAGGGTTAAATAAGCCAATACGTCTAAAGCAATTAGAGCAGTGCCTGGCGCATAGGTGCACTAAAAAGTGTGCTATTTCCATCTTGTGTGTCTATGGTTAGCCTTGGCATCGCAGAAAGCACACAGGATCGGGAACCCAAACGTGACCTTTCAAGTCCAAGTGGCTCTGTGACCTTGAACAAATCACTTCACTGATTCAGGCTCTGCCTCTTCTCCAGGGAAGCAGGGCGTAATAATGTCGGCCCTGCCCATGTCACGAGGCGGTGGTGAGAAGCGAAGGTGGACAGGCTTTGTCAGCCTTCAATGCATGAGACAGAGGCGTGTGACTGCCTCTCCAAGAACCTCCCACCCGGGGCTTCGTCCTAGTGACAAGGGCAAGGCCGACAGACGTGGAGGAAGCACAGGCAGCAGATACGGCTGTGTAGGAACATGGTGACTTCCCCCAGGTTCTCCTTTTTAATCTTCCCTCTTCTTCATGGTGGCCACAGTCCCTTCCCTTTGTGTGGTGATTTGCTGTTCAAACCCCTTATCTCCATCAAATTCAGTCGGCTCCGCTTTCAAAATAATTCCAGAATCTGACCGCTCCTCGGCCCCTTGTCTGCTGTCACCTGGCCCAGCCCCATCCTCTCGCCCGGACCACTACAGTAGTCACCTACTGATCTCCCTGCTTCTGCCTGTGTGACCCCTGCCCATCACCCCGTTACTCTGGCCCCAATCTAGTCCCATTATAGCAGCCGGAGTGGTCCTTTAAAAAGTAAGACAAAGATTCCTGTATCCCTCAGAACAAAAGCCAAAAGCCCTATGGGGCCTACAAGAGCCTAAAGATCTCCTGCCCCCCAACCCTGAGGCCCCTCTGAGCTCACCTCCCCCTCATCCATCTGCTCCTGCCATCAGAGCTGTTATACCTGCTATTCCTTCCATAGATGGTCCTGACTTACGATGGTTTGATGTACAAATTTTCGACTTTACCATGGTGCGAAAATGATATGCATTCATTGGAAACCATATTTCAGATTTTGAATTTTGAGCTTTTCCTAGGCTAGAGATATGCAATATAATTCTCTCCTCCAATGCCGGGCAGTCGCAGTGAGCCCCAGTCGCACACTCACAAGGGGAACACCCAGCGCTCCGTAGGGCCCTGTGTTACCGGGTCAATCTGCCCAACTGTAGGCTCGTGTGAGTGATCGGAGCATGTTGAAGACAGGCCAGGTGAGCTGTGGTGCTTGGCGAGTTTGTATCCAATGCATTTTTGATTTATGGTCTTTTCAGCTTACAATGGGTTTATCAGACATAACCCCATCATAAGTAGAGGAGTATCTACACTTAGAAGGCTCTTACCCCAGATAATGTCAGGCCTTTTCTCAAGGTCAGCTTCTCAGTGAGGTGCTCCCTGGCCACCCTGTCTACAACAGCTCCACTGGGTGCCCTGTTTCACATCCACTGCACCCAGCTTCCTTTCCTGTGTCATTCTCCTCTTCATGTCACCACCTGATGTAATAGAGATTTAGCTTATTTTTATATTTACTGACTGTCAATCCCTGTTAGAATATAAGCTTCATGAAGGAAGGGATTTTTTTCTGTTTTGTTTACTGTTGTATCACTAGTGTTAAACAAATATTTGTCAAGTGAATGAATGAATGATCTCACTTAGTCTTTTTTTTTTTGAGTCGGAGTCTCACTCTGTCGCCCAGGCTAGAGTGCAGTGCAACCTCAACCTGCTAGTCTCAGACGATCCTTTCCGCCTTGGCCTTCCAAGTAGCTGAAACTACAGGCACGTGCTACCACGCCTGGCTTACTTTTTGATTTACTGTAGAGATAAGGTCTCACCAAGTTGCTCAAGCTGGTCTCTAATCCCTGAACTCAGGCAATCCTCTCGCCTTGGCCTCCCAAAGTGCTGGCATTACAGGCTTGAGCCACCATGCCCAGCCTATCTCACCTTCTTTATCACAGGACAGCAGGACAAGGCCAGGGGGATAAGAGCTATGACCCCGATTTTACAATGAAACAAGAAGTCCCAGAGAGAACCTGACCTAACTTTTCATGGCAAGTAAGTGAAAAGACCAGAACTGGAAACCCATGTTTTTTCTGATACTAAAAACGGCAGCTGCTGTGAGCAGGGCATGGGTTGGGGGCTGGAGGCAGTGCCTGTGTGCCTGGGCAGGGGTCATGCTCTCGCCTGGCAAAGCACCCGCTCAGTCAGTCACTGCCAGTAGATGATGGCCGGGAGGCGCGGGCATGGCTGACTCTGCTAGGCCTGGGTGGGGGATGCTCCATCCTTAGATCTGCCTTTGTCCAGGTCCCCAACGTCATCAACTTCTGATGATGTGGTTCCAGCTTTGCAGAGACAATGACTATTATGAGCTGTGGTTGAAGAGCATTCAAGAAGTGCTTGAGATGTGTGAGAGAATCCCATTGAAATTCAAAGTTCGCTGAGGAATAAATAACTTATGGTGACTTTAGCGATGTGACTGCTTATTCCAGTGATGGTGAATTCACATCAAGCTTCCCCCCCCAAAAAAGTTCTTTCTTTTCTTAAAAACAATTTACTTTATAAGCATCTCACCATGTGAAATAAACGGCTTTGAAAACCCAGGGCTGATCCCAAGCCTACTAGACCATGTGCTCCTGACGACGTATGCATACATAATATCACCCCTCCGTCCACCTCACCTCTGTGGCTGGTGTCCTATTTTTTCAAGAGCTGGCTTTGAATTTAGGAAAATAAAGACGTTTTCCTCTACCAGGTAATTCAACGTAACGGCCCTGGATCTTTCCAAGACAGATCTAAATCTAGTCTTTTATTTCCAGCCCCAAGAACTAACAGCATGGGTGCAAGGCCTCCAGTTATTTTTAAAAGGAGAGAAAATCACCACCAGAGTACCGCGGCTTCAACAAACAAGTGTGACTCGTTGCCAAACAAACACGGCTTGTCCTTGTTCTGTGAACACGAGGGCTGGCTTAGTGCGGCTTTCCCTCATCGAGGTGGTGGCATCTCTGTCTCCGTGAGCAGGTTTCTGTGGAGACTTCTGAGCAACTTTGGAAGAGGTGGGACATCTGGCCGTTGTCGCACAGCCGGATGCAGCCCCTCTGCAGGCCTCGGAAGGGAAGCTTCCACAACACGTCGGCTAAGCTCCCCTTGGAGCGTGTCTCTCTTCTCTCGGGCCCCTTCGGCTCTTGGTGTTGCTTAGCGTCCCCACCTTGCCAGCAGACACGCATTTGAGGGAAGACAGCTGCCCTTCCTTCCGCAGTCCATGTTCCTCTTGAGGGGCGAGCTGGCGACCTCTCTGAATGGCTATTGCGTTAAAAACCAGATGGCTCATCTGGCACACCCTTCGGAGTCAGTTTCTCAATCGGCAATGTTTTCTTTCTTCTTATTAAAAAATAGTTCCATGTTTCCTGATTTGGAAATGTCTAATAAAATGCATGAAGATGGAGAAAAACAATATGCTTGGAAGAAGCACGGTTCCCCTCGCAGCACATCTTCCGGGGAGGAAGCGGTGCATGGCGGGGAGGGCATGGGCTGGCAGGTCAACGGATGGGGGTCCGGATCCCAGCCTGCCACCTGTGCTGTGTGGCCTCGGTCAGGCACCTATCTCTCTGTACCTCAGGCTTCCCTTCTGTAAAATGAAGCGTGTAAAACCTCTCACGGGATCGCACAGATGATGACCCGTGATAACATATGAAACTCCGCACAACGCCTGGCACACATTTTGGGCATAGCGAATTAATTTGTTCAGTCAGCAAATAGGAACGAGCCCCGTATTATGTGCCCTGCTTGGTGCCTCTTTGGGAACTTAGAGGCGAGTGAAGGAGGCAGACATCAGGCAACACTAAAGCACATAGAGGCCGGGTTGCAAGGGAGACAAGAGCTACCAAGAGGCAGCACAGGTGCGCGGGGCAGGAGACAGTCTCTGAAGATGTGCCATGTAAACAGAGCAGGTGTGGGCTGTGGCAGGAGAGGTCTGGGTGCAGCAGCTGGCTCAGGAGAAGGCTGAGGTGGGCGGGTTGGGAGGACCGAGGAGGGAGGAGCGTAGAGGAGGGAGTGGGGTGGCCGGGTCAAGAAGTGTCCTCTCAAAGTCGCCAGCTGTGGGGTTTGATGAGCTGAGCCACAAGGACTTGCCGGCACAGCTGGCCTGCACTGTCTGAGGCCCCCAACCCCTCACTCTCCTTTCTCTCCCTCCTCTGTTGTTCCTGCCATTGCTTCTCCCTGTTTTTCCTTCTCTCTCATCCTCCTTCTCTTTTTCCTCCTGGAAAGCACTGCCCCACCCCCTCTTGTATGTTTCCCCTCTTGTTTTCCTCTCCCTTGTTCCGTCCTTTTCTCATCCGCTCCTGTGAGGACCATGGTGGGAGTCCCACTGTAAGAGGAGGGGGGCTTCTACCTCCAAGGAACTGACTATTCTGGTGGGGACACCAATCTTTGTCTGCTTCAGCTTGGTTTTACTTATTCAGCAAACTTGCCTTTTGCACCCACTGGGTGGCCAGATACAGATGGCATAAAATGAAACAAGCCAGCCAGGAGGACTGCAGCAGGAGCAGGTGTGCAGGACTGCTCAACCCGGGACATCTCTGGGAGGTGGGGTCAGCTGGTAAATCACGCTCAACCTCCCCCAACCCTGCTCCTTACCTGCCCTCTCCCTGCTGCCCAGGTCCCCTCCAAGCCCCCTCCCTCCCGCATCTCCTATGTGGGCAATACCACCTGCTATCCATCTACCCAGGCCAGGACACTGGGCTTTCTTCCCGAAAGTCCTCCACATCCAGGGAGTCAGTCCCATGGATTCTGGCTCCTCCAGCTCTCTCAAACCTGCCTCTCTCTCCATCCCAGCCACCCCCACCCTGCTGGAAGAGGCATCTTGTCGCAGGCTTATTACTGCAGCCATCTTCCGCTCAAATCCCCCTCCACACTGCAGCCAGGGAACTCTTTCCAAAACCCCAGCCCCTCCCTTACTCCAGATCTGCCTGTGGCTCCCACTGGCCTAGGGGTGGGGAGTGAGAGAGCTGACGTTCCCGGCCTCCGTGTGGAGACACACTGGGATACACAAACAACCTCGCTGGGATTAATATTAGTTGAAGGATTGACATTTGTGAACAATTTGTTTTTTGTGTTATGGTAGTTTCAAGGCTGTTCCTGTGATCATATCACTCGCACTTTCTTGCACTCTGATTTGTTTCCTTTGGTAGAAAGGAAGGGCTGGGACTCCAGCTAGCCTGATGGGAACGATTTATAACCTGGGGGCACACCCACAGCAAAAGCCAGGCGTCTGAATACCATCTTGCCTGCACCACTGGAGGGAAAGAAACAAGTACATAAATAAGGTTGGGGACTGTTGGTTTTGATGGAGGAGGAATTCCCACTCAGCCTGGTGAAGAGGCCCCTGTCTGCTTCTCCAGACTTGAGTGCACTGTGGGTCTTATTGATACCCTGGCAAGCGACTGCTTATTTTCTTTCCCATCCATGTTCCCCGCTCGAGGTCTGCTTATGCTGGTCCCTCAGCCTGCAGGCCCCTCAGGCCTAGGAAGTCAACTCCTCCAGAAAGTCCTCCTGGATCAAGTACCCCCATGGAGCCCCTCTGGTCCCATGCGCCTCCCTGTCACCCCTCACCATGGGATCTGTGTTCGCTCCTGGGCCTGCCCATCTCCACCGTGGTGCCAGCCCAGGTTAGCAGGCACTGGGGACAAGCTGGACAGATCTGCTGAAGGAAGCCGTGAATGAACGAGGGCTTCTGGGAAGCTGACGTGTGAACCCGGTCTCCTCTCACTCCCCGTTACAGGCCTCTACTTCTGTTGAAAGCCAGTCAGGCTCTGCTTTGCCTCACAGTGGCTGTCTGGTTTTCATTCAGCTCCACCCGCCCTGGCCTCGGCCTGCCACCCATGCCTGCCAGCTTTCTCTCTGCCTATCCCTGACATCCACCATCAGTCAGAGCGTGACTCGGAAGCAAAGGGGCCCCACAGGTCTTCATTTTTTATATACAAAGACAAGAATAACAGTAGTTGGGATTCTTGCAAAGTATTTCCTCTAAGATCTTAGAGAGATTATCTATTTCTCATCGCATTTTACTTCTGGGACTATCTCTGTGGGGGGCAGGCCTGGGTATTAATCTCACATTAAGAGCTAACTAATGCTATTCGTCATTACTTATCAAGTGCCAATCAGGTGACACATGGGCCAAAGCTTTCTCACTTAATCCCCGTAAAAACAAGGTTCAGAACTATCATGTCCCATTTTCTTGAGTTGGATGATCAGGCTCAGCTAGAATAGGGGATTTACACAAACGAAGACACCTACTGAGTGGCAGAGCCTGATTTTGCCTGCAACTACAGCCTTGTCTTTGACCACATCACACATCACACACCTTTGAGGAAGTGAAGGCCCAAAGAGATTGAATGATGAGATTGCTGGGATTCTCTCTTTCACGGGTGTCAAATCCTGGGTGTTTTATATATATATATATAATTTTTTTTGAGTTGGAGTCTTACTCCGTCACCCAGGCTGGAGTGCAATGGCACGCTCATGGCCACCCCAGCGTCAACCTGCCAGACTCCGGTGATCCTTCCGCCTTAGCCTTCCAAGTAGCCGAAACTACAGGCACGCACTACCATGTCCGGCTAATTTTTGATTTATTGTAGAGACAAGGTCTCACCAAGTTGCCGGGCTGGTCTCATACCCGCAGGCTAAGGCAATCCACTCACCTAAGCCTCCCAAAGTGTTGGGACCACAGGCTGGGCCTATATTATAATAATTATGCTTTACAGGAGAGCAAGCCATAGCCAGAGCTGCCCTGTTCAGCAGTGTGGGTTGTGCACTGTGCAACTCCAGAGAATGCCATTCACTAAGACTTCAGTGCGAATGGCGCCCCCTGGAGGGAAGAGCCGCATAGGCAATGCTCCTGACCAGAGTCCCAAAGCAAAGGAGGGCGCTTTCCAAAGAGAATTAATGGCAGGCATCTCCCCAGGCAAGCAAATGTTGTGGAGGGCACAGAGCTGCAGCCTCACCTGGACAACAGGGTGAGTGTGGGAGGGAGGTGGGACTCACTCTGTGACCAAGCACAAAAAGAAATAGGATGGGGAAAATACCCTGGGAAGGAGTTTTCTTGTTTCTGTTACCCAGAGCAGTAGGGTTCCCTGGGTGGATGTGGGAGCTCTGGTTGGACGTCAGAGGAGCGCTGGATGGCAGGGTGAGTGGAAGGATTCTGACCTGGCAGAGGCTGCAAAGTAGCCTCTAGGGAATTGGGGGGAGGGAGGGAGGGAGGGAGGGACCCCAGAGGCAGTGGCATCTGAGGGCAAGAGCACCTGGCAAGGGTCTAACCTAAGCGTAGGGGGCCTCAGGACAGGGATACCCAGCAATGCCCTGATCTGGGAGCAATGGCTGTGGATTTGAGTCTTTTGGAGATGGCAGGACACCCCTCTCCATGAGCAGCCTTCATGAGGAATGCAGTTGCCTCTCACCTCGGCCCCTTTCCACAGATCTGGGGTTACAGGGAGGCACACCTTCCCTGTTTGCTGGGCATGGGCTCTGGCCAAGCAAAGGGTGACAAAGAAGTCTGGGGCTGGGGGGGTAGGTTCTCAGGTGCTGGCCCAGGCTCACCTGTCCCATGGACCCTGGTTTACATGAGTAAATGGAAAGTTCTGGAACACATCAGGAATAATGCTAATCCTGAAGCTCAAAACTACACGGAGAAAGGAATAGAGACAGCTAGTCACACACACAACTCTTCCCCCCAGGAGGAGCTTTTTTGCTGAAGAAACTTCTACAGCCTTGAAGCAGGCAAGCCCCCGGATCCATGACAGCAGTGGCTGGAAGGGAAGGTTCCCGGCCTGGGGCTCAGGCCAAGGGGCTCCTCCTTGCTCATTTCCTCGGCACCAGGAGCAGAATGAAGGGATCCGACAGGGACGGGCTGCCCTCAGCATCGGAGTTCCTTCTGTCCTTCTGTCTGCTTCTGGAACTGAGAGATTCTTGCTGGAGGAGGAGGAGGAGCAAGCAAGAAAGGGATGACCCACCTGGCATTCTGCTCGCCTGAGGGGAAGAGTGTGACTCCCCTCTGTGTCAACCCTCGGAACTCTGGGCCTCCCTCTCCTCATCCAAGGAACGAGGAGGCTGGGCCGGTGCCCATCAGGGCCCCTTCCAGCTCAGAGCGGCTGGCATTCTCAGAGAACAAACTTTTTCTTACCCCACTGTCCACAGAGGAGGAAGAGCTGGTTAGACGAGGAAGTGGACAGCTGCAGACCCCATCTTTGATAAGGATCTTAAGAGGCCCTCTCTGAAAAGACACAGGCTCACAGGGACTTGCCCCACATTAGCCAGACAGTGACAAGTGTCACTGGGAGCACAGCAGTGGCTGTGCCAAGGGTCTCTGCCACACAGTGGATCCTCCTCAGGGGTGTTAGCTCAGAGATCAGGGTTTCCTCAACGTCCAAGCTTTCCTGAGGAGGTGAGAATAGCCTTGGACACGCAGCCAAAAGCCTGGCCTGCAGGCGCTTTGCCTGGCAGGTCAGCTTTGTTTCTCAGTCCCTGAGTCTTGGGGCTCCCTCCCGCCCAGCAGGTCTCAGTTTTTTCAGAGAAGGAAACAAGGTCAGGAAGGAGATGGCTGGGTCACATCTGGTGAGCTGCTCCCTGCCGGCTGCCTCTTTCCAGTCCACAGGACACCTGTCATGGGAGCCCCGCTTGGTCTAGTCCTGGGAGAAGGAGCCATAGCTGGGAGCTCAGACTCCCGCTGGCTTGCTGTGACAGGGGACAAGTTGCTTGCCTTCTTGGGGCCGTGGTTCTCCCGTGGGTAAAACACGAGAGTTTGGTTTAAAAAAACTCTGGAGCCCCTTCCAGCTCTAAATTGAGTGTTTTCTGGGTCACACTTGGCTCCCTTTTCCCATTCCCCTCCCCATCTCTGGGGAGCTTGTAGCTGGGCTGACTTGCAGATGCAGAAGCTAGGTGTCTTCCCAGACAGGAGCCCTGTGGCACCCCATGGGAACAAGAGAAAGCAAGCGCTCAGTTCAAGTAGAAACCACCCAGCAGCCTTCACCCAGGGCTGGCCACACCTCGGGGAGCCGCAGCTGGTGCCCCCATGTTACACAGCGCCTCTGGTGGCTCCTAACCCAAGACCTGACCACGGAACACTGCGATTCCTGAAACAGGGCAGGGGAGGGCAAGCCGGAACCGAAGCAGAAGCTGGTCTGTCTGTTTATCTGTCCGTCCCCCTCTCCTCCCTCCTCCCCATGACCCCAGAGGAGCCCGTGGAGATATGTCCCCAGCCCTGGCTCTGTTCAAGAGGAAGCAGCCACCACAGAAGATGCACGTTGCATGTTGCCAGGCAACAAAACGCTGCCTGAGAACCACAGCCCACCTCTGACATGCTGTGGGGCTGGAGCTGGCCATGAGAGGAGACTGCCAGGGAACAAAGGGGAAGGGACGGGAGGGAAGACATTGGAGCTGAGCAACCACAGAAGGCAAAACGAGAGAGCCCAGACAGTTGTGTAAAGTGCCAAAAAGCAAACAGATGGGGAGGAAAAACTGACTCATTGAAATTAGGGAGACAGACAGAGAGAGGCGACATGGGGGAACATCCTCCAGGTGACAAGTCCTCGAAAGGCTTCCTGCTTTTTATTCTCTTTGGTCAATTCTATCATGACTAGAGATGAGGTTGTTGGTATGGAAGATGATGATGATGATGATGATGATGGTGATGATTCTTTTTTTGAGTTGGAATCTCACTCTGTTGCCCAGGCTGGAGTACAGCAGCACGATCATGGCTTATCATAGCCTCGATCTGCTGGGCTCAGGTGATCCTTCCACTTCAGCCTCCCAAGTAGATGGGACTACAGGCGCGCCACCACACCTAGCTAATTTTTTTATGTTTTTGGAGAGACGAGCTCTCACCATGTTGCCCAGGCTGGTCTCAAACTCCTGGGGTCAGGCAATCCTCTCACCTCAGCCTCTTAAAGTGCTGGGATTACAGGTGTGGGCCACTGCACCTAGCCAATGATGATGATTCCCTAGGTGAACACTTGTCTTGTGTTTTCTACTTTTATGTGATGAGTGATGTTTATTAAACACCCCTCTGGCCATGGCACAATTCTCCACGGTCTTTTGGAAAACATGATTATCCTCTAAAACAAATATATCCACTGCCATCATCATCATCATCAGCTCACCCCAACATAGGGTCATTCAATGTTAATGAGTGTGACCTTGAGCTCTGGGATCTCCAAGCACTGAGCTGCTCAGGGAGGGAAGGCGTTTCCAGGAGTTGGAGCCTGGACCTTCTGATGCCAAGATGCTTAGGCTAGATGGCCACGCCTGGTTGCCAAGGGGCCCCTGGGGGCACCAGGAGTTCGAAATGGTAGTGCTGCAGATGGAGGACCCTCTGGACAGCAGTGAGACCCTGGCTCAGTCCCCTCCCAAAGCCTCCATTTCCTAATACCTGAAATGGGACAGTGACTCCTGCCCCGCTCACTTCACAGAGAACAGGGCAACACTGGAGAAACTGTGTGGGTCATATAGCTATGAAGTTAGCACCACTGCCTCTCTTTTAATTTAAGAATAATGAGGCCGGGCACAATGGCTCAAGCCTGTAATCCCAGCACTTTGGAGGGCCAAGGTGAGGGGACTGGCAATTGGGCAAGACCTGGTCTCTACAATACATCAAACAATTAGCCTGGCAGGGTGGCACATGCCTATAGTTCCAGCTGTTTGGAAGGCTGAGGCAGAAGGATCACCTGAGCCCAGCAAGTTGAGGCTGTGGTGGCTATGAGTGTGCCACTGTACTCCAGCCTGGGCGATAGAGTGAGACTCCAACTCAAAAAAATAATAATAATAATAATGACTCACCTCCTATGGGCACTGGGCACTCTATCAGACATTAAGGCACTTCAACAAGCAAACTCACACCATGGTGGGCAAGTTGTCCTATTCTTGGCCTCAGTTTTTCCATTAGTGAAATGGAGATAATGCTTCAAAAGTTATTACAAGGGCTCCATAGCTTGTCGTGTGTTCGAGCCAGCACTTGACAAATGATGGCTCTTTCTCCTTCCTCGAGTTGGAAGTCACTCCTCTCACTAGGCCCCCGGGTCCCTGGCTTAGTCTCAGCCACCTGCCATTACTGTGTCATGTGACTGCATTGACAGCACAAGAACTTCAGGAGGCTACCGGCTAATTTCTGAAATAATGAGAAGCCTCAAGACACGTGGAATCCCTAAATAAAATCCACAGTCTAAATTATAAACAAGAACAAAACAAAACAAATGAAGAAATGCCAGTAACTAAGTGGGAACAGTTTCATGTGTTAAACTTGACAAACTAATTACAAAGCTACCACACCCAGCTCATTACATTCACATGTACTTGACTCTGTAAGTTTGACAAGATAGATGTTTATTACTTTTGATATATATTTTCTCAGAAAACGTCTAGCCTGTCACCAAACCCCACCCCACCCCTTCAAAACTGACACCGTGGCACTCAAGGACAACAGATCGTTTCTGCCTGTACCCACTAATAGGAAGTGGCTTCCCACTAAAAATCGCTATTTCTCTAGAGCACCAACCATCATTTTTTTCTATGTACCAGACAGTGTAGTCATAAAGGAATTGTAAAATGACCACACAGCCCAAAACGAAAGAAAAGCTAAATTCACTTTCGCACATTTTGTTCCTTCGCCGTTGGTCCCAGTGCAACCTGGTTCCATAACGCAACTCTCCAGTTTAACAAATGCTCCAGGAGCCCCACCCTGGGCAGTCAGGGTTCCCGGGGCCCAAGTCTCCACTGCCCTGCAAGTCAGGGCCAGGGCAGATCCCTGAGCCGCCCCAAGTCACCATGTCCCATCTGCAGAGCTGGGGTTCTGGGCTCCCGGCCCTGCCCACACACCTCCCAGGGCCATGGGGAAGCAGAAGAGCGTGTGTCCCGTGGTTCGCAGTTCTCCCAGCGTCTCCCGCCTTCCCTTGTCTGAGCTTCATAACCTGCTTGGGAAGGCTTAACTCCAACCTACAGACCAGAGACAGGAGGCCCAGGAAGGGAAAGGAGGCAGGGTTTGTAAAGAACAAGACACCATCACAGGCACCTCTTGAATGAACTTATTTGAACTGAACTTTTTGAACGGACCTTGCCAAGGTCCCACAGCTGGTCCATTATGAAGCCCTATGATGAGGACAGGCTTCAGGCTTGAGGTGTTACGTGATTTCCCTTCTGTGAGCAATAAAACCGGACATGTAGCAACACAAGATGGTCCCACTAAGGACCATTGCTGATGCGATTAAATCGAACCCAATTGGGTTTGTCACGGGTTGACTGGGGTTGGACCGTGGAAGGCCTTGGTCATTACATTAAGAACTATGAACTTCTTCTTTTTTTTTTTTTGAGTTGGCATCTCACTCTGTCGCCCAGACTGGAGTGCAGTGGCACACTCACAGCCACCCCAGCGTCAACCTGCTGGGCTCCGGCGATCCTTCCGCCTCAGCCTTCCAAGTAGCCGGAACTACAAGCGTGCGCTGCTATGCCCAGCTAATTTTTTGATTTACTGTAGAGACGAGGTCTCGCCAAGTTGCCCAGGCTGGTCTGGAACCTGCGGGCTCAGGCAATCCACCGGTCTTGGCCTCCCAAAGTACTGGGATTACAGGCTGAGTCACTAGGCCCAGTCAAGAACTATGCACTTCATCTTCGAAAGGCAGCCATGGAAGGTTCCCGAGAGGTCAGAGAATGTATCTAGTCATCATGTGATTGGAAGCCCGAAGAGCTACCTCTTAGCTGGTGTAAGATGACAGGGCTCCGTGTCGGGGAAATAGCAGGAAGAGGTGGATTTGGGAGACATTGCAGAATAAGAGCCACAGAGCTTGATGCCCGAATAGAGGGCTGGGTTGAGGCTGGGCATGGGCACAGAATGGTGAATGGTTCTGAGCCTAAGAGATAGTCGTGGCCCAGTAGCCCTGCTCCTCTTCTTCCTTAATAAGAAAGCCCAGGAATGAGCAACAATCACCGGTAATAAAGATGACATTTTTTCCAGCCATGTGAATGACCAATGGATGTGAATAAAAGCAATGTGTTACTTCCAGGAAATGTCCTGGGAGGGAAAGAACACACCTTATTTTGCCCATCCCTCTCTCCTGCTGGCTAGAAGGTAAATGGGATGGCTGGAGTTCCAGCAGCCTTCTTGAACTATGAGGAAGAAGCCTTTACCAAGGGCTGCAGGGCAACAAGAGAGAAGGAGCCTGTGTCCCATAGCAGTGGCATACCTGCTATGGACACTTTTCCAGACTTCTTTTGCGTGAGAAACTTCTATTTTGCTTAAGCTGTGGTTATGTGGGGTTTCTTGTCACTTGCGGCCCAACACTAATACTAACTGGTAAAGTTCCTGAGAAAAAGAAGACAAAAGCAGAGATGCAGAGAGAGAATTCAGGGGCCAACCGATGCATCTGATCACGGGCTTGATGCACGGGACATTCGTGCGTGAGAACATGCAGCTAACACTCTCAGCCTGGAAAAAGGAACATATTCGAGAATGCCACCGTGCCGCTGCCACCCTTGTAAGCCACTTTGTCTCTTGCCTGAACTGCTACAACAGCCTCCTTTGTCCTCCTAGTAGTTTTCTTGCCCACCTCCAACTTACAAAGATGCCAGCGTGGTATTCTTAGAATGAACCAGATTGTATCACTCTCCTATTTAAAACTCCAAAGGCTTCCCACGACGCTTAGCTTCCAACCCTCCTTGTGGTCCTCAGGGCCCTCCCCCGTCAGCCTCCTGCCCCCTCTGAGGCTCCGTTCCTGCCATGCTCACGTGCTCCATCCACTCCCTCTCCTCCCAGGGCCTCCACCCTCCACACTCTGTGCCAGCTCGGGCTTTGCACACTGTTCCCTCTTTGCGGAAAGCTCACCCTCTCGGTCTGTAAACGGCTATTTCTTCTCATCCTGCAGAGCTCAGCTGAAACAACCTCTCCGGAGAGACGCTTCCAAGCAGGTCCCAGCTGAGAGTGAGAGCCCTCTTCAGCTTTTTTTTTTCTTGTTGTTAAATAGACATAGGGTCTCGCTATGTTGCCCAGACTGGTCTTAAACTCCTGGCCTCAAGCAATCCTCCCGCCTCGGCCTCCGAAAATGCTGGGATTATAAGTGTGAACCACTGCACCTGGCCACCATTACTTTTTTTTAAAAAGAAGCATGGCAAACTTGTTGTTTTCTCCTTCACAGTATATATCAGAGATTTGAAATTACACACTTATCTGTTTCTTTACTTGTTTGTTACTCATCTTCCCAGGCAGAGTATAAGCCCCATGAAGGAAAAAATCCATGTGTGTTTTATTCTCTAAGATATATTTAATACCTAGCACAGGGCCTGGTGAGTAGCAGAGCTCAATACCCACTAAGGACATTATTATTATTTAGCAAGCCATTGATGATAGAGAATTACACCCAGGAGAGAGGCGTGGCTTGACTTTCAACTTGGGGGGCATGGATGCATCCTCCTGAGAGTGGCTGCATTCTCTGGACACAAGCGTAATGAAGGGAAATGGAGTAGGTAGATCTGGCGGGAAGAAGAAGGGGATCGGGGAGAGTCAGAATGAGACGGGCCCAGAGAGGAGGGTAGAGACCTCAGTACTCAGTGTGCAGGTGAGCTCCGGTTAAAGGTCTACAAAAGGCCAGGTGCAGTGGCTCACGCCAGTAATCCCAGCACTTTGGGAAGCCAAGGTGGGAGGAACTCTTGAGGCTAGGAGTTTGAGACCAGCCTGGGCAAGATAGCAAGACCTCATCTCTACAAGAAAATTTTTAAAAATTAACCAGGTGTGGTGGCATGGGCCTGTAGTCCCAGCAACTCAGGGGGTGAGATGGGAGGATTGCCTGAGCCCAGCAGGTCTAGGCTACAGTGATTGTGATTGTGCTACTGCACTCCAGCCTGGGTGATAGAGTGAGACCCAGCCTCAAAAATAAGTTAATGGATAAATACATACCTTCAAGAGCCTGGTAAACCCCTGCTTTTCTCAGCAGGAAAGCTAAGGCAGAGAGAAACGGGCCCCCAGGCCAGCCCCATCCCCTTGCTGAAGACAGGAGCCTCTTGACAGTTTGAGTCCTGGCTGGTTGCCACATGGCTGAGCCACCCTTCTGGCCTTAACTCAGCTGTGGCTCCTGCCTGGTGGTGGCCACATGGGACAGGGATGCAGGTCACTCCCTGCAGGGTTCAGGCTGAACAGGGCCCTTGCAGTCGCACCAAAGAAAAGTTAACAATAGAGCACGGGGCTAAGAATGGTGCCCACCCTACACAGATGTGCCCTTGTCTGGCTCCCTCATTCTCAGGCCATTATGCCTGGGAGTCCCTTGCCCTGAGAGTACAGGCGACCCTCGGGGTGCATTAAAAGGAGAATAATGCCGAGGAAATGGGAGGACACCTCACATGGGACACTATGTTCAGTCTGGGACCTTCACTTTGTGAGGACATCTATGACCATGGAGGAAAGTGAGCAGGAGGGTAGGGTCCGATCAGGAGAGTCCTGGGAGGAATGATCTCAGCCCAAGGTCACCTGCTAGTAACAGCATAAGCAAGGCTCTGACCCCACATGTGTTTAGATCTCAGTGACTTAACCACAAGCCTGTGTTGCTCGAACTTCTTTGGTGTGGACCCAGAAGGCAGAGTTAGGAGCACAACAGAAGCTACAAGTTCCAACAAATTTTATCCAATATTAAGAAGATATTTCTAAGTCAGAGCTGTCTGAAAATGAAATGAATAGTTTTTTAAAGTGGTGTTCCAGAGGGTGTTTAAAAGAGTCTGCAAGGGCATGGTGTCTCATGCCTATAATCCCAGCACTTTGGGAGGCCAAGGCGGAAGACCGTTTGAGCCCAGGAGTTTGAGACCAGCCTGGGCAACATAGTGAGACCTCATCTCTGTAAAATATCGACAACAAAAAAATTAGGCAGGCATGGTGGCACACACCTGTAGCTTTGGCTACTCGGGAGGCTGGGGCAGAAGGGTTGCCTGAGCCCAGGAGGTTGAGACTGTGGTGAGCCTTGATCATGCTACTGCACTCCAGCTTGGATGACAGAGGAGAGACCCTGACTCAGGGGGAAAAAAAAAAAAGGCTGCATGACTCTGGTCGGTTTAATTAAGCTTAAGTACATGTGCAAGGTAAATGCTAGAACCAGGGGCCAAATCTGTGTTTCTTACCCCGGGTTCAAGCTGTCCCCACCCCAGGAAGCATCCTCTGATGTGCTGGTGCTATCGTGTGCTGGGCATTCTCCCCTTGCTCAGCTGAAACGTGTTTAAAATGCTTAAAAGGAGTCTTGCTAACTAGGCTCTGTGCCCCCTCTGCTGTGGGGGTGTCAGAGCCCATCTGGGCCCATCTCAGCATGTCTGGTCCTGTCTGGGCGAGCCGGCAGGGGCTTCATTACTAGGCAGCTCCCTTGAGCCTCTTGGAAGAACAAAATGACCAGGTGTGTTAGGGATGGCAAGCTCCCAGGGTCACTACTCCCAAGCAATTAGGGGACTGTGGTTGTCCCTTAAACTCTCGGACACTGCACAGAGGGGGGGACATAGGTATTCAGGCAGGCTGGAATAAAGGGGCACTCAGGGAGTACTGTTTTCCCCATATTCCCTCCCAGCTCAACCTCTGGGGGAGCAGGCCACATCTCAGGGGATGGAGAAGTCCATATTAATGTAAGGAGAAAATCACCAAGGAGCAGTGATGAGTGAAGGCTACGGGCCCGCAGTGGGGGCCAGGGAAAAGCACGGGGATTGGGGAGGGGAGAGACGTACACACACAAGCCACCCCAGGCCACCGAACACGTGCAGGAAGCCCTGGGGAGTTGGGGTGCCAGGCCTTTGCTGATGGGGGTGAGGAGGAGCCAGCACCAGAAATGCAGGATACAATGGGATCATGAGGGGCAGACAAAACAATCCCAAAGTGGAAAAATGGAAAAGTTGAATATGGATTTCTGCTTTGACTGATATCGGCTCACAAATAGATGTGGCTGACGCTGCCTCCAGGAAGCCCTCCCTTTTCCTTACCCCAGCCCCTCTGAGGACCCCCACCTATACAGGATTTTTGGCACTGTTTCCTCCCTCCCAGGGTGTCCCTTTTCCACTGGCACCTGGGGATGAGAACTTAGCCCCAGTGCCCCAAGTGCCCACTGTAACAGAGGAAGTAACTTCAGTCTGTCTACCTGTCGCTGTGTGCCATCCAATTGGGAAGGGGGGCATTCCAGTGAGAAGGTGGGTGATCCTTCCCAGTTGGAGGAAGATTCTGGCACCTTAACTGGATCTGCCTAGAGCAGAAATCCTGGAGCCAGACTTTGGTGACTTCCCAGCAGGAGACAGTGGAGGGAATCCTAGGCTGAGTGTAATACAAGCTGCAGTGATGTGGAGATGACTCAACAGGACAGGGTCCTGGTGCAATGTGGGATTCACTTTGCACCCACCCTGTCCCAAACTCGATGCTGCAGAAGGCGAGTTTTGCAGAAACTGTCCTTGTTTTGTCATTTCTCGAAACTCCTAAGAGGTGTCATCCATTAATAAAATATAAATAATGTATAATTATTTAATACCCAAAAAAGTACGAAAAACAAGCCGTGAATCGGCGGTTTCCAGGTTTAAATGTCAAAGAGCACAAAGGCGAGAGGAAAGAATTGTTGAATCAGAAACCACAGAGAGCGGGCATGAAATCAGAATGGGCGACCCACTAGCGATGGGAAACAGAAGCAGCCTGGGTGCACACGGCCCAGCCCGGAGGCCAGCGCCGGGGGCCAAGGCAACAGCGCCGAAGCGCGATTGAACTTGAACTTGAACCTGAACCTGGACAGCGCCCGGAGCCCGCGGCACTGCTCCTCCTCCGCCGCCCACGCCTGCCTCAGGGGACTCGCCCGTCCTGCGCCCCCTGGCGACCGCCCGGGCCGCTCCGGGTCCACCTGCGGACACGCGGGTTGTCCCCACCAGAGGCGGCGCGCCCGAAGCACCGCCGCGCCCCAGAGCCCGCGGGCCCAGAGCAGGCACTGAAGAGCCAAGCAAGCCGTGCCTCGGCCACACCACACCTGCGGAACGCCCCCTGCCTGGACACCGGCGCCCCCGGCTCGGATACTGGCCCCGCAAGTCCCGCGGCCACCGAGGGCTCCAAGGGGAGGACACCCGCCCGGGAAGGAGGACTCCCGCCCAGGCTCACGTCGGCCCGCTGCCCCTTCCTCGAAGGCCGCCGGTGCCAAGTCGGAAAGGGAGCCCCCTTCAAGGAAAACTTTAAATTGCGCTTTTCAGAGAAAACTATATGTAAAACCGGAGGCGTTTCGGCTTTACTTTCCAAGCCCCGCTGATGCAAAACATGAGTTCCTGTGGAAGATGCAGAGAGAGGTGTTGTCAAGTGTCAAGAGTGCTACCTCTTTCCATTAAAAAAATACATTATAGGGCCGGGCTCGGTGGCTCAGCCTGTAATCACAGCACTTTGGGAGGCCGAGGCGAGTGGATTACCTGGGC
>CAUYQG010221194.1:0-12321 GCA_963574415.1 Tarsius wallacei
ACTTGGCGAGACCTCATCTCTACAATAAATCAAAAAATTAGCTGGGCGTGGTAGCACATGCCTGTAGTTCCAGCTACTTGGAAAGCTGAGGCGGAAGGATCGCCGGTGCCCAGCAGGTTTAGGCTGCCGTGGCCAGGAGCAGCCACTGCACTCCAGTCTGGGTGACAGAGTGAGACTTCAACTCAAAAAAAAAAAAAAAAGAAAGTATTAAACACAGAAAAAAAGGAAAAAGAATGAAAATGTTCTTCACAAGAGACAAGGAAAAAGATAGAAAACACACACGAATCAACCCAAAAACCAAAAGAAAGACAACAAATAAATAGGAACAACAACAACTCTAAGAACTTCATGACAGGGACAAACCCTCACATTTCAATAATTAGCCTGAAAGTGAATGGACTAAATGCACTACTGAAAAGACATAAAATGGAAAAATATCAGGCGGCAACAATGTATTATCTTCAAGAGACTAATCTCACCAGAAAGGACACTCACAGACTCAAAGTAAGAGGATGGGAAGCAAAATTTCAGGCGAATGGACCACAAAAGAAAGTAACAGTTGCTATCTTAATTTCTGAAAAAATACCCTTTAAGCTATCAAAAATAAAAAAGAATACAGAAGGACACTGCATAATGATAAAAGGTTCGATCCATCAACAAAAAATATCCATCCTAAACATATATGCACCCAACATAGGAGCAACAACTTTCATAAAGCAGCATCTAGGCAAACTTAAAAAAGATATTGTCTCAAACACTATCATAGCTGGGGACTTTAATACCCCACTCACAACCCTAGACAGATCATCAGGACAAAAAATCAGCAAGGAGATCCAGAACCTCAATCTGAGTCTTGACAAAATGGACTTAATTGATACTTACAGAACACTCCACCCAATACATTCTACTCATCACCACATGGAATGTACTCTAAAATTGACCACATCCTTGGACATAAATCAAGCATTAAAAAATTTCATAAGATTGAAATTTTGCCATGCACCTTCTCAGACCACAGTGGAATAAAAATAAATATCAACACCGACAAGGTTCCCCCAAAACCCACAAAGACATGGACACTAAACAGCATGATGCTAAGCAATTCCTGGGTCAACACAGAAATCAAAACAGAGATTAAAATATACCTGTAAACAAATGAAAATAAGAAACATCTTAATAAAATCTCTGGGATGCCAGGAAAGCAGTAGTAAGAGGAGAAAGCAGTAGTAAGAGGAGAATTCATATCTCTACAAACATGCACGAAGACAATGGAAAGATCACAAGTTAACAGCCTAACAAGTCACCCAAGGAAGCTGGAAAAGCAAGACAATCAAAACCCTAACTTCAGCAGAAGAATCCAGATCACCAAAATAAAAGCCTAAATCTGGGGCATAGAAGACAAAAAAAAAAAAAAAAAAAAAAATCAATGAAACAAAAAGTTGGTCCTTTGAAAGGATAAACAAGATCAATGGTTCCCTAACTAGACTAACCAAAAAAAATCCCAAATAAACACAACCAGAAAAACAAAAGATAAAGTCACATCTGATCCTGAAGAAATGCAAAAGATTATCAGAGACTACTGTGTACACTTGTATGGAAACAAACTTGAAAACTTAAAGGAAATGGAGGACTTTCTGACATCACACAACCTCTCTAGGCTGAAACAAGAAGAAATAGAGACCCTAAATAGACCAAAAACAATCCAGGAAATTGATTATGTCATAAGAAAACTTCCTACCAAAAAAAAATCCATGGACCAGATGACTTCCCAGCAGAATTCTATAAGACATACAAGGAGGAACTGATATCAATCCTATTGAAAGTATTCCAGGTGATGGAGAAAGATGGAACTCTCCTCAAATCATTTTATGAAGCTAACATCACATTGATACTCAAGTCAGGTAAAGACCCAATAAAGAAAGAGAACTAGAGGCTAATATCTTTGATGAACATAGATGCTAAAATTCTCAACAAGAACCTAGCAAACCGAACCCAACAACACATCTCAAAAATCATCCATCACGACCAAGTAGGCTTCATCCCTGGGATGCAAGTCTAGTTCAACATTCATAAGACCACAAATGTAATTAAATACAGCAGCAGACATAAAAGCAAAGACCACCTGATTGTATTATTAGATGCAGAAAAAGATTTTGATAAAATTCAGCAGCCCTTCCTGACAAAAACCCTCGAATATCTAGGCATAGGTGGATCATACTTCAAAATAGTAAGAGTCATCTATGAAAAACTCACAACCAGCATACTCTTAAACAGACAAAAATTGGAACTATTTCCCCTGAAAACTGGAACAAGACAAAGATGTCCACTCTTACCCCTCCTGTTTAACATGGTTTTGGAAGTCCTAGATAGAGCAATCAGAGAAGAGAAGGTAATCAGGGGTATCCATATAGGAAAAGAGGAAGTCAAGTTATCTTTCTTTGCAGGTGACATGATTGTATACATTGAAAACCCAAGAGAATCTGTCAAAAACCTCCTTGCACTGATAAAGACTTTGACAGAGTGTCAGGGTAAAAATAAATGTGCAAAAGACAGTCACATTTCTGTACACTAATAATAAAAAAACAGAAACCCAAATAAAAAGCACAATCCCATTCACAATAGCCACACAGACAACAAAATGAAATACCTTGGCATCTTCCTAACCAGAGATGCGAAAGACTTTTGTTATGAAAACTACAAAACACTGCTCAAAAAAATCAAAGATGACATAAACAAGTGGAAAAATATTCCATGCCATGGATTCGAAGAATCAACATTGTTATGGTGTCCATTCTACCTAAGGTAATCTACAGATTTAACACAATACCCATCAAATTACCAACAACATTTTTCTCAGACCTAGAAAAAACAATGCAGGATTCATATGGAAACATAAACGACGAAGAATAGTCAAAACAATCCTCAGCAAAAACAAACAAAGCAAAAGGTATCACACTCGCAGACTTTAAACTTTATTATAAAGCTATAGTAATCAAAACAGCCTGGTATTGGTACAAGAACAGGCATATAGACCAATGGAATAGAATTGAGATTCCAGAAGCATAACCTCAATTTCTCAACCAACTCATCTTCAGCAGAGCCTCCACCACCCACTACTGGGGAGAGGAGAACCTAGTAAGTAAATGGTGCTGGGACAACTAACTGACTGACCACATGAAGAAGATTGAAACATGACCCCTACCTATCCCCATACACAAAAATTAACTCTAAATGGATCAGATATCTAAATGTAAAACCTCAAACTATAAGAACCTTAGAAAATGCAGGAGACATTCTTATGGAAGTTGGAACTGGCAACCAATTCCTGATCAAAACACAAGGTGCCCATGCCATAAGCGATAAGATAGACAAGTGGGACCTCCTTAAACTGACAAGGTTCTGCAAAGCCAAAGATACCATCAAGAGAGCAGGGAGACAGCCCACAGACCAGGAAAAAATATTTGCCAACTCCATGTCTGACAAAGGCCTAACATTAACGATCTACATGGTGCTCAAATGTGCTGGAAAGAAAAAAACAAACAGCCCCATTACAAGGTGGGCAAAAGATATGAGTAGATACTTCTCAAAAGAAGACATACGAGCAGCCAATAGGTACATGAAAAAGTGTTCAGCCTCATTAGTGGTCAAGGAGATGCAAATTAAAACTACACTGAGATACTACCTAACTCCAGTCAGAATGGCTACCATCAATTACTCAAAAAATAACAGATGTCGGAGAGGATGGGGTGAAAAGGGAACACTTCTACACTGTTGGTGGGAGTGCAAACTCATACAGCCTCTGTGGAAATCAGTGTGCACAATGGAATATTACGCAGTCATAAATAAGAACAAAATCATGAATTCACAGCAACCTGGATGGAATTAGGGTTTATAATACTGAGTGATCTTTCACAAAAACAAAGAGCTGTGTATCACATCTTCTCATTTATAAGTGGTCCTTGAACAATTATTGTATTACTAAAAGAAAAGGATTGAAAGTAGCGGGAAACTGTGGGGCAGGGTGGGAGGGAGGGGAGGTGGGATTGACAGTAGTCGATATCTGCCTGGGGAAGGAGGGACATACCTCATTAATAAGGGTACCTACACAATGAATATTTGTATACCTAACCCTGAATTGTACGCAACAATTTTAAAATAAAAATTAAACAAAACAAAATAAAATAAAAACAACAACAACAACAAAAAGAAAAGTCTGCAAATTCTATCGACAAGTTTTTGACATGCAAAATTCTTGGGCAAATTTAGACATTGAAAACATGGATTTCTTTACAAATGTAGGCAAATGATTATTCTTCACTTTGCAATTGCATAGTATGGAAAAAGCCATTTCACTCTATATTTTACGTTTTTACTAAATAAAATACATTTTAATTTTGAATAGATTTTTGATGATGAACATAACATGAGAAAAAATCTAAAACTCTAGGTTTCAGTGCAATTTTTACTTGTATTAAAGACCTCCAAGGTCAGTGCTGACAGCAGTAAGATGTGAAAAATTTGTGTGAATTGAGGATAGTTTATCACTGACTTCATCATGTCTTCATAAATTAATAGATTAGTTGATCAGAAAGTATTTCATAATCATTCATTCCACTTCATTTAAAATACATCCAAGAAGTACATGTGCAGGCTTGTTACATAGTTATATTGTGTGATGGTGAAGTTTGGGCTTCTATTGAACCAGTCATCCGGTGGTGGGCATGGTGCCAGATGGGTAGTTTGTTAACTCTTCCTCCCTCCCTCTCTCACCTCTTTAGAGGTTCCCAGTGTCTCTTGTTCCATGTTTATGCCTGTGTATTTTTATTCATTGTTTAGCTCCCACTTGTAAGTGAGAACATGTGATATTCAATTTTCTGCTTCTGTGATAATTTGCTGCATCCATGTTGCTATAAAAGGCATGATTTTGCTCTTTTTTACGACTGCATAGTATTCAATGGTGTATAGGCATCACATTCTCTGTATTCCATTCACTGTTGATGGGAAACTAGGTTGGATCCACGTTTTTGCTGCTGTGACTAGTGTTCAAATAAACACAAGTACAAGCTGGGCTCGGTGGCTCAGCCTGTAATCCCGCGCCTTGGGAGGCTGAGGTGAGTGTATTGCCTGAGCCCGCGGGTTCGAGACTCGCCTGGGCAGGCGAAACCTCATCTCTACAATAAATCAAAAAAATTAGCCGGGCGTGGTAGTGCATGCCTGTAGTTCTGGCTACTCAGAAGGCTGAGGTGGAAGGATCTCTGGAGCCCAATAGGTCGAGGCTGCGGTGGCCGGAAGCAGCCACTGCACTCCAGTCTGGGCAACGGAGTGAGACACCAACTCAAAAAATAAATAAATAAATAAAAGACATACAAGTGCAGATGTCTTTTTGGTAGAGTGATTTATGTTTTTTTAGGCATATAGCCAGTAGTAAGATGGTGATTCAGAGGGTAAATCTATTTTTAGTTATTTTAGAAACATCCAAAATGCTTTCCGCAGGGGTTGAAATAGCTTACATACATTCTCACCAGTGGTGTTCAGTGCAACCTTGCCAACATTTTTTTTTTTAAATAATAGTCATTCTGACTGGCATGAGATAGTTTCTTATTATGGTTTTGAGTTGCGTTTCTCTGATAATTAGTGATGTGAGTAACATGTTTTGGCCATTTGTATGTCTTCCTTTGAGAAGGTTTGTTGTTGTCTTTTGCTCACTTTTTAATTGGCTATTTTTTCTGTCAATATTCTTGAGTTTTATAGGATCAGGAAATTAGGCCTTTGTCAGAGGCAAAGCTTACAAATATTTTCTCACATTTTATAGGTCATCTACATACTCTGCTGATGGTTTATTTTCCTTTGTAGAAGTTTTCATTTGATTAGGTCCCACTTATCAATTTTAGTTTTTCCTGCATTTGCTTTTGAAGTCTTGGTCATAAATTCATTGCTGAGGGTGATGTTCAGAAAAGTGTTTCCTAGAATGTCTTCTAGAATTCGTATAGTTTACAGTCTTACATTGATGTCATAAATTCATTTGAGTTAATTTTTACATATGGTGAGAAGGAAAGGTCCAACTTCATTCTTCAGCATATGGTAAGTCAATTTTCCCAGCACTATTTGTTAAAAATAGTGTCCTTTTTCTTCAGTGTTCCTTTTTGTGCACTTTGTCAAAGAGGAGATTGTCATAAGACAGAAGTTTTATTTCTAGATTTATTCTGTTTCATTGGTCTATATGTTGCAGGAATTTTCAACTGCACTGTCACCTCAGTTCCTCAAGTTCTTGTCTCACAACCAAGTAAATTAAGGAACACGGGCGCAAAGGATGACTGAAATAAGTTTATTAAGCAACAGAAAGCTCTCAAGAAGACAGAAGCACCAAAATGAGTTACCAGCAGTAGAGGAGTATTCTAGGTTTTTTTCCTCTCTCCTTTCTAGGAACATTTTACTCATTTGCATCTTATCCACCTCTCACCCTCCTAGCTGTTTTCTGGTCCCAGCCTTTACTGCACATGTGTGCCCTTGTCCAAGGCTACTCCTTCTTGGTTATTACCTATAAGTACCACAGAAAAACCCAGGGGTGTGTGTAAAATCTCAATACTAATGTCATGCTAATGATATTATAATAAGCTTAGGTCAAGTTAGGATACTTAGTTAAACTATTGCGCCTGTGTCCAAATGGCAAAAAGTCACTTTGAACAAAATATCCTGGCTTAAGAGGATATTCTTAACCACATTAATCACATTTTCAGTTGCTGGTTATATAATGGTGCTGGTGCAAGGGAATTCCCACAGGTGTTACTTCTCGAGACACTTCCTTTCTTTCTGCCTACCTTCTGACTACTTCCTCTCTCATTTCCCCCCTGGGAGAAGTATCCCTAACTGCTCTGACTTTTTCAAGCTGTGAGGGGGTGTTGTTTATATGGCAGTTAGGGGTACTCGAAAGAAATGTTCTGTCATATGGAGCTTCATCTGCATCCCCATTTGCAGTTTGATGGACTCTAGGTGAGAAGAAGCAAATTTTACAAGAAGGTTTATTACACATGGACCACATATGACAATACAGAAAAGGAGCTATTAAGTGGAAAATCCATGTCTACATATTAGACAACCCTAGAGAGGATAGAAAGGATTGCAGCCAACTGGGTCCCGAGCCTGCCTGTTCCCTCATGGTATCAATGATTTTAAGATTATTTTCTATGGCTTGAAGGTATTCTTATACTTGGAAGGAAGTGTTAATCTAGCATTTTCCTCCATGTTCTGCTGTGAGCATATCCAGTGCTCGATGTCTTTGCAGGACCACAGTAGCTAGTGAGTTAATCGAGGTTTGTTGATTTTCAATAGCAGTTATGTGACTTTCCATCCTTGTTGTACAATGAAGGTAAGATTCAATAAGGATTTTTATTTTTTACCCTGAGTACTCAAGCAAACCCAAACCAAACTAAACCTGTGGCAATAGAGTGTCCAAGTCCAGGTTTTTGTAGGACTGGGTGGTCAAGGGCACGTTCTCCCAGATTAGGTATATTATAGTTAGGCAGGATAGTGCTGGATAGAGGCCCCGAATCTTTATGACTGTTTTGTTGCATGCATATTTCCAAGAAAGATTGTAAGTTTAGAATATGCTCAGAGGAAACCATTAGAACCTGATTGAGGAACATTACCTTAGGAACAGTGGCCACTATTGTGCAAGTACCTTTCCATTGATAGGGTAAAACTAAGAATAATCCATTACCACATAATAAGTTATAATTCCAAATGGGAAGAATTTTCCAGTGACTGTAGTTTCCCTTGGTTCCTCAGGCTTATAGGAACAGTAATGAGGAAAATCCTCTTTGGATAGCCTTAGCTGTTCCCATTTGGTGTTTTGTCAAGGGACCATTCAATTATGTGTACCAGTTCTGCAGACATGTTGAAGAGGGTTATATGAACAGATTGTGCTCCAGGAAAGTTTAGAAAGGATATTTCCAGGGCTGCGGTTATACTATGAAACATTACATATACCCCAGGTTACAATGATTCCAGTGTGTTGACAAATTATGACAAGGCAGTCAACGAGACTGGTGATATGATGACAGGTGTCGGTACAATTCGTCAAATCCTGATCATTTGATGTATTCATGTTTGCATACTCTGGCCAATGTATTTGCCTTTTTTTGATTATGGCTTTATTATCCAGTTTGGGTAGGGACTCTGTTAGAGACTAGAGCCCATGGTCCTGAAATCCCAGGTGATTTCTTAATTTGGAGCATCACAGTTACAATACTTGGGGGCAAATCACCCCACCCAGGTAAGTCCTCCCAGGTATGACTGAAAACAAAGAGAAGCATTTCCCCAAGTCTCTGCCACCTCTCCAATCTTAACTGATACTTTTTCACCTTGGTGTGGGGGTGGGGGCGGCTTTCTGGTTGGGTTTCAATGCTCTTTTTAGGGCAGTGATTTCATACCAGAAACCACTGAGATTTCTAATTTGTTTGAGAAACAATGGTAGAGCTATCAGAGGGAGAGTCAGAGAAGGTCCCTCCTGTGGGCATATCTAGCAATTGGAATAGTCACCCTGTTGAACCAAGTACGTGATGGAGGGAGAAGGGGTGATTATAAGAAGCTAAGGCTAGTGCCTTCCAAATTCGGGCCTAAAGAAGGAAAAAGAGAGGGAAGAGCCCTCACCAGTATGACATCTCATGAGTTTCATATACTATTTTACAACATACATATACCTTTTTTTGACATGCATGCACCCTTTATTTATTTATATTTTGTCCTACATTTTCCTTCCTTTAAATAACCAACCACTTTATTGTAGGACAAAAATTTATCATGCAAGATTCTTCCCTAGACACAATTATTCTCTGTCTTTTATATCCTCATTTTATCAAAAACATGCTTCTTAAGCCAATGACTGTCTTTACATCTTTCCTTTGCTTTTCCCTTTCCATATAACCATTTATATTTATATTTTGAGTTGCTCCTAGAACTTTAATTAAGGTTATTTATATTATGACATGGATAGCCAGGACCAAACAGCTGACACCTGTGTTAATTAAGAAAGTAATTTTGCTTCCAGCACCCTAATATTTACCCAGGAGTTGTTCGGGTGATGGTGAGCTATGGCAGGCACTTTAGCTGGTTCCGAGGCCTCCTTAGTTGTCATCACTTCTCAGCTACATGCTCTCGCCTCTTCAGAAGAGAGCATACCTGCTTTCCAGTGACTCTCTAGCCTGCATGGTGGACAAGGTCCTAGAGATTTAGGCCTCTCAGGCAACTCAGCTTCTAGTGCCCTCACAGATTGTACCGACTGTAGCAGATATCCCCTTAGCAGGCTTATTCTTACTAGGTTTCTGATGGGCTGTTGGAGTTTTATCTCTAATGGTGATTGCCAATTGAGGTGTCTCTTTTGGCCCTCTGGTTCTGCAGCTCTTCGTGTTAACACCATATTAATTCTTTAACATTTTGGCTTGGTGCACCTTGGGGATTCTGGGGTTTACAGGCTTGTAAATCAGCTCCTAGTGCCTTGGCCTTTTTCTTGTGTTTTCTCTCTTTTTCCTGAGCCTCCTCCTGATCTCAATTGTAAAAGACAAAGGTGGCCATCTTCAGGAGATTTTTTTAAGGTACTATTTTGACCTATAGCTTGCTTTTGTAGCTTCCTTCTGATATCAGGGGCTGACTGAGTGATAAATTTATCTTTCAGGATTAGTTGTCCTTTAACTGATTCAGGAACCAGAGACATGTGCTTGATTAAAGCCTATCTTAGCCTTTCCAAAAAGGCAGAGAGATTCTCATCTGTTCTCTGATCTATCATGGATAGCTTAGAATAATTGAGTTTAGTTCTTGACCCTTCTCAAGCTTTCCAATATCACATCTGAAAGTGTTTTCTCCTCCATTCTCCTAGGTCACCATCAGGATGTCATCCAGCGTCCTCTAATGGTACTGTTAATTTTCCAGTTGCACAAAGTTCTTCCCCTTTCCTGCCACTATAGGACATACAAAGTTCATCATCAAATTTCTCTGCTGCTTGTAGAGTTTCTTGTTTCTCAGTGATTGTTAAAGTCTGACCTAAGAGAAACTTACTGTCCTTCCAGGAAGGTTTAAAAGACTGAGTCAAGTTTGGAAAGCATCAATATATCTGTCTGGGTCATCTGACAATTTACCAAGATTCCCTTTAATTTGTCTTAATTCCTCTAGGGAAAAGGAAACCTGTACATTACTGGGGTCAAATTCACTTAGTATCTCTTGCAAAGGCATGCATAAAGCAGGAACTCATCTAGGATATGAATTTTTAGGATGTGTTAGGTTTGAAATATGGGAAAGATCTGGAAAAGGGGTGCAAGAATGTCCAGGTGATATGGCCTCGGGGGTTATTTCTTTCCCCAGTGGTGTCTCTGGAATTGGCGTATCCTGTTCTTTTTGACCACCTTTGGATAGGACTGTCAAAAGGACTGAGTCAATCTTACAACATCAGCAAAGGTCTGGATTTTCTCTTAAAGCAAATAAGACCTGCACACAGGGGGCCTCGGATCTTTTGCCCTCACATATACAAAAAATATCTACTTGCAGGAATGTATTGTAATTAATATTTTCTCCTGGAGGCCAGGTTTCTTCGTCCTGTAATTTAGAACATGACCATGCCTAGATACAAAATAATTTAAGGCATTATTTTTTCAGGATTTGAGGATCAAAGTAGTCCCAGTGAGTCAGAATGCACTCAAGGGGAATGCATAATGCAGATGGCTTGTTCACCATCTGAAAAGAGAGGGTAGAAAAGAAAGGCATCCCTTAGCTTTTCCTCTCTCCAACTGACATGCATGAGCCCACGGGTTTGAGACTAGCCTGGGCAACAATGGTGAGACCTCATCTCTACAATAAATAAAAAAATTAGCCGGGTATGGTAGGACACACCTGTAGTTCCATCTACTTGGAAGACTGAGGAGGAAGGATTCTTGAAGCCCAGCAGATTGACACTGGGGTGGCCATGAGTGTGCCACTACACTCCAGCCTGGGTGACAGAGTGAGACTCTGACTCAAAAAAAGAATCGAAGGAAGCAGAGCATCCCCCCTCCTCCCTGTCCTTACTGGCTCATAATGTTCCCACAGAGGTGATCATGACCTCCATCCATGTGTGATGGAAGGGATCAGGTTGGCAAGAATAGTCGCAGTTACCTTTGCAATACCCCTCTTTTCATCCTTGACTGCCTTAGATTTTGGTTTTGTGACCCATGTATGGCCTTTTCCAAATTGAACTCTGGAAGATGCATTGGAGTACTTGCACTTGAGTTAGGGTTTTTAGAGAAAGAGGCATGGGTCTGTGCCCTCTACCCAAACACACCTGATGGGTGTACCTGTGTGCCCTTGAGGAAGACACACACATATACACACATGTACACTACACATATACACCTCCCTTGCCTTATTTCCTCATGTATTTTACATATATAAATCAATATATTTACTAGCCAAATGCCAGCACCCACAGAGACTGGAAGAGTTAACCTGCAAGTTAAGCCCTCTGTTTCTACATGACCATTCAAGTTGAGGGCATAAAAAGTATCTGAGAAAAGTGTATGGATCCATTGAATCCCCTTCCAATGATCTTTGACAAATCACCACTGTTAATCAGTGGGGCATTCTTATTGTGGTTTTTCTGTCTTCTGTACTATTCTTCCATCAACAGATGTGGTAGAACAATTGGGATTTAGGACTTAGCAGCATAAACAAATGGGCTACCTGATCCTTTGGGCATAAAGCAGATAAAACACCAAAGGGAAAAGTCTATATTGTCTTAACTCATTCACAACTGCTGACGTCAATTTACATCATTCCAAACTCTGTTCCTGGTTGCTGCTGATGTGAATTTATGGCATTCCAAATTCTGTTCCTGGTTACTGCTAATGTGAATTGACCTCATCATGGAAGACTGTCTTTTCAAGTTTATAATCCAAATGAAAATACAAAGTACAGAATGATAGAGTGGTGTCTGAGGCAAATACTGGATATGTCTGCAGCTTTCAGTTGCATCATGAAAAAGGTGACAATTTAGAAAATATCATTTCACTTGTTCTTTTTTTTTTTTTTTTTTTTTGAGTTGGAGTCTCACTTTGTCGCCCAGACTGGAGTACAGTGGCTGCTCCCGGCCACCGCAGCCTCGACCTGCTGGGCTCCGGCGATCCTTTCGCCTCAGCCTTCCAAGTAGCTGGAACTAATGGCGCGCGCTACCACGCCCGGCTAATTTTTTGATTTATTGTAGAGATGAGGTCTCGCTTGCCCAGGTGGGTCTCGAACCCGCGGGCTCAGGCAATCCACCCACCTCAGCCTCCCAAAGGCGCGGGATTACAGGCTGAGCCA
>CAUYQG010221202.1:0-25263 GCA_963574415.1 Tarsius wallacei
GCCTTCCAAGTAGCTGGAACTACAGGCGCGCGCTACCACGCCCGGCTGATTTTTTTATTTATTGTAGAGATGAGGTCTCGCTTGCCCAGGTGGGTCTCGAACCCACGGGCTCAGGCAATCCACTCACCTCAGCCTCCCAAAGGCGCGGGAGGTGTCATTTATTTACTTATTATTTTTTGAATTGGGATCTCACACTGTTTTCCAGGCTGGAGTGCAGTGATAAGACCACAGCTCACTGCAGCCTCGACTCCCTGGGCTCAGGTGATCCTTCCACTTCACTTCAGAGTAGCTGAGACTACAGATACACTCCACCATGCTTAGCTAAGTTTTCAATTTTTTTTTTTTTTTGCGTTGGCATCTCACTCCGTCGCCCAGACTGGAGTGCAGTGGCCGCTTCCGGGAACCGCAGCCTCGACCTGCTGGGCTCCGGGATCCTAACACCTCAGCCTTCCGAGTAGCCAGAACTACAGGCGTGCGCTACCACGCCCGGCTAATTTTTTGATTTATTGTAGAGATGAGGTCTCGCTTGCCCCGGCGGGTCTCGAACCCACGGGCTCAGGCAATCCACTCACCTCAGCCTCCCAAAGGCGCGGGATTACAGGCTGAGCCACCGAGCCCGGCTTGCAACTGTTTTTTATAATCACATTGTTGGTGGTAGTATTATTCTGAAACAGTTATACATACACTGTGGGATAAAGTAAATGAATAATTATATTATTGTCATTAAAATCCAGAATTTTGATATGAAGAAAATTGACACATCTTTAAGATGGAAGAGGTTATGTTAATTTCCTTCTTGCTTTGAATTGGCAATATCACAATGTGTTTTATATACACATTATCTACCTATTATCTATCTATCTATCTATCTATCATCTATCTCCCAGCTATGTCCATTAAAAAGGTATAAAAACAAAGATCCATCTAATAGCAATAAGCATACCTTGTCCCCAGATTCCAGTCTCTAAATACCATTTATGACTAAAAGAAATAGGACTTATTTGGAGAAGTGACTGATTCCAGGTTTGCAGCATGGAAACAAATGAGCCTCAAACATTTTTTTCATATCAGGAAAAAAAAAAAAAAAACCCAGAAAGCAAAACAAACAAGCAAACCAACAAACAACCCGCCCCCCCTGCAACCCCAGACTATCTAGAGTCCTGTTATAGGAATCCAGAATCATGTCAAAAGGCTCCTACTACCTCCAAATGGGTCACGTTGACTGTCAATAAGGTAATGACTACAAAGGACTGGAATATGTATGTTAAAATAGATGAGTTCACAATAATAATTAAAAAGAAATAACTCTCACTTTTGGAGGATACTAGGGAATCAATAAAACATTTTGAAAACTGGAAGATCAAGGAGCTGAATCAAGTATTTATTATGCTTTTTCTGCATTAACTCTATGTCAGGGTAACCAAATAGTTGAGAGAATTTCTCTTTTTAGAAAGCCTCTAATAAATAAATGAAGAATAAATGATGGTATTGCAGTATTGCCATTTTATAATTCCCAATGAATTAATGGATCCCGACAAGGATCCAAAGCATGTAACATCAGCAATAGGGAGACAACAAGTATCATGTACTTCCTGATGAAAGGTCATGGCACCACCTAGAAAGTAGTCTTGACAAAACAAACAAACAAACAAACAAAAAACAAAAAAAAGAGAGAGGGAGAGAGAAAATTACATGTGACCTGGATCAAACCTCTATGAACGAAGCCTCTTTTTTGTTTTTTAATTTTTAATTTTTAAAGCCAAAGAGAGAGAGATTTATTTGTAGGTATTATTCATTCACTCTACAATTCTCAGAACCACTTGCAGGGCAAGCTAAATGCAAACAATAAATAAACAAGCAGACAGGTAAACAGAAACAGCAGAAGTAAAAAGTACATACTGCCAAGAAAGCATTAAACTCGTCCTCTCAGCTGGAAAAATTGCTTCTCGGCCTTTTGGCTAAGATCAAGCGTAGAACCAAGCCTCTTATGAATGTAAAGGAAATACAGGGTGTAGTAAGCAAAAATCTAGACTGTGAGCAATTGTATGGGATAAATGGCCCAACTTCTTAAACAAAAAAATTCTACCACACTACTTTCTGTCATGTAGACTACAAATGGCTAATGACACTTAGAGTCTTAGCCATTAACCATGGAGAATTTACTTTCTTTTAAATGCTAATTTCAGATAGCCAGCATCATGCTTCATTGTGAAACCTTAGGAGTATTCTGGGCGACTGAGTGAGACTCCAACTCAAAAAAAAAAAAAAAATCAGAAAGAATGCAAGTGCCTGACATGAGAATAATTATTGAACATAATTCAGAAAATATCTACCAAGGCACTTAGACAAGAAAATGATGTATACTTATGGGAATGAAGGATAAATGATCATTATTTATAGCTGATGCAACTGTCTACATGAAAAATATAAAATAATTATAGTGATGTAAGGTTATCATTTACAAAATAAATATACAAAAATAAGCTTTTCTAGCTGGGTGCATTGGCTCACGCCTGTAATCCCAGCACTTTGGGAGGCAGAGGCAAGAGGATGGCCTGAGTTCAGGAGTTCAAGACCAGCCTGGGCAATTAGGCAAGACTTCATCTCTACAGTAAATAAAAAAATTATCTGTGCACACACCTATAGTTCCAGTTACTTGGAAGGCTGAGGTGGAAGTATCACCTGAGCCCAGCAGGTTGAGGCTGTGGTGGCCATGAGCGTGTCACTGCATTCCAGCCTGAGCAACTGAGTGAGATTTAATAAGAATAACAAGTTTAAAAACATATTGAAGGAAAAAAATCTCATTCACAATAGTAATCGGTAAGATTTAAAAAAATCTGGAGGTAAACATACCTAGAAATATGAAAGATCAATATAAAGGAAACTACAAAATTATGTGGGGAAACATAAAAGAAGATTTGAACAAATGTTCCAGGATAATAAAGAAGGGAATGGGGGAATTATTGTTTAATGGGTATGAAGTTTCATTCTGGAATGCTGAAAAAGTTCTGGAGGTGGACAGTGATGATGGTTGCATAACAATGTGGCTGTACTTAATGTTACTAAACTGTACACTATACAAGACTGGCCACTGTCAAAAAGGCAGAGAAGGCATTTATCTTTGATGCCCTAATGCTCTGATTCCAATCATGTCTTCTAACTTTTTTTCTCCATATCCATTCTGGGAAAAAAATTAATAACTTTACATATGAGCTTAATGTCTTCATTAAACAAAAGAATATGGTCAGGTCCCAATTCCAACTCCCAATGATTCACGTCTTCCCTGCCCCCTTTCCCTCTCACTGTTCTTGGCTTCTCTCTTCTCTATTTCTTTGTTCATCTTTTCCCCATTACCTTCATCTCCCTGTGTTCCACTTCCTTCTATTCCCAAATGCTATGTTTGGGTGGGAATTGGAGGGGAAAACTAGAAAAAATGAGCCACTCAATGAGCATCAGATGTTTGCTATGTGTGGCACAGCGAGGAAGAGCTGGATTCACCAAGTCAGGCCAAACGCCTCTTCTGGTGCTTGCCTTAGAAAGGAGAAAAGCAAAATCCCTGTATCCAAATGCTTTTCAGCTGCAAAAAGCAACTTCTCCTTCTTTATCCTTACTGCATTTTACTGCGGAAGCAAATATATGTTTTTTAAAAAGTTGGGGGGAAACGGGGAAAAAACCTCAGCAAATGTAAAAAAGCAGAAAGTTGTAATCTAATTATCTTGTATGCTTTTATATTTCCAGGGCTGTAGAGCTATATCCCTATTCTGTGCAGCTGCAGAATCTGTAATTTACTGAATTAATCAACCCTATACTAATTAAATAAATTTTAGACCTAAGGAAGCTAACTATGCTATTTGTATGGGATAAGGTTTCTTTTAAGACTTCCTCTCTTTGTAAACACTTCCTTTTTCTGCTTTGTAAATGGGAGATTTTGAAGTGGTAGTAGTTGGGGAAGTGGGTTAAGAGGCAAAGAAATTAGCATAATAAAGATTTAAAAAAACAGGTGGCTCTCTTCTCTGCCCAAGCAGCATTTATCTAAACATAGCAGTGGTTGCAGTCGTGCACAGCATAAAGACATTTTGGTCAACAATGAACCACGCATACAAAGGTGGTCCCAAAAGACACACCTTTTCTATGTTTCCACGTGTTTAAGTACACAAATACCATTGTGTTACAATCCTCTACGGTATTCGAAACAGTAATATGCTGAGCAAGTTTGTAGCCTAGGAGTAACAGACTCTACCATACAGCCCAGGTGTGTAGTAGGCTATCCCATCCGGGTTTGTGCAAGTACACTCTACAATGTTAGCATGATAACAGAATTGTCTAACAATGCATTTCTCAGAACATATCCCTGTCATTAATTGACTCATGACTATATTTAGACTACCTTTTTGGCCTGATTTGGAAAAAATGACTCTAAAAGTGGCCATTTCGGTATTAGCAAAAGGAGAACCCAATGATATGGTAAAGTGAAAGAGAATTGAGGGGGAGAAAAGGTGTCTGTACCGAACCCCACACTAAGGCCAAACACAATACTTCTGCCCAAGGCTGGCTCTGGCTGGAAACACATTGATTTGCAACTCAAAGTTCCACAAAGTCCGGGAGTGTCTGTTTTTTTCACCCTTTTTACCCTCAGGGTTAGTACAGAGCCTACTCCAGTAAACACAAAATAAATATTCATTGAATGGATGAATAGCCAAAAAAGAAGTATATTTTCTACTGGAATTAATGATTTAATTAAAGAACAGTATGTATTTTACATTTATATCTTGATGATCTGCTTTGCTACCATATGGCTTCTAATTAATAATGTTTAGAATCATAAAGTGTTGCGCCTGAAAAGGACCTTACAGATCTCCAATCTGACTGTTTCATATTACAGATGAAAAAACAAAAGCCCAGCTTTTTAAGCCCTTATTAAGTGGCAAGAGTTAGTGGAAGGCTCTTCACTAAAACATGGGGTCTATGATGGCCATCCTAAGGCTGTTTTCATGCTATCATATCCTGCTATTTCTTGAGATGCTCACAGTAATAAACGGAGATTTATTTTAAATCTACATGACACGATTTATGTGTCTGTTTTGCCATCTTTTTGTGCAACAGTAATTGTTGCAGCTGAACTTTGTATCAATTGTGAAAACATGTGTCATATTATTCATACATATAAACATAATCAAGATAATTCTGTGTTAAATACATAAGCAGAGGAAGCTGTGACAAATAATTATGGATGGTTTAAAATAAACAAAATAAGGGCCAAGCAATTTTACATCTGTTGATAATGATCATGAAGTGGTTTCTTGTACCCTGAAAAGTTTTTACTGCAAATAACAGGAAATGACTCAAATCACAGATATTATCAAACTAGAAGCAGAACAAGAAATAAACTAAATAAGATTATGCTATATCTCAGAATGCGATACTCTAAATCATATTTTAAAAGGTTTTCTTAGGAGAACTTGGATGAGGAGCTATCAGTGTGTTTCAATGTTAACTGTTAAAACTACACTATTTAGTCCATTTCATAAGTTTTCTTTAGTTACCAGCATGGTGGAAATGGCCTTTAAATTAATATTTGTTGAGAGTTTACATGCTGACATATATATTTCATAGGATAAACTTAAGGGTCTTCAAAAAATGAGTTTCAAAGAGCACAGGACAGGCATTTAAAAGACACGCATTTGGCATGAAATTATTCATTTTTAGCAGGGGAATTAGTTTAATGTTTCCACTTTTCCATAGTAGTTTAATTGTTTAAGCAGCTTATGAATAAACTGAAGTATCAAGATAAATTCCTTAGCTAAGTTTTATAATTAAATTCATATTTATATACATTATATATGATATATGACATATCATATAACATACTAGATATGCAATCTGTCTATATTATATAAATTCATATTTATATATTATTTCAAAATGCCAAATACAGGTAAAATCCCAAGGAATCAAGTGCTAAAATAGACAAAATGAAATTAGCCATCTCAGCTTAGAATAAATGTTTAATAAACTTAATAAATTCCCAAGAATTTAAAGCCATGGACTTTGTAACATACATCAATCCTCATTATTCATAGATTTTGTCTTCATGATTCATCTGCTCTCTAAAATGTATCTGCAATTTCAAATTAATAGTTTTGGGTTTTGGGGATCATTTATGAACATGCACAGAGTGACAACAATTTTATTTGCCAAACACACATATTCCCAGCTGAAGTAGAAGGCGGCTACTCTTGGCCTTCTTTTTTCAGATCTTATACTGTAAATAAGTATTCTTTTTGAGTTTGTGAAGTGTCACTTTTTCACATTTTGGTGCTTTTGTTGGTGATCACTAACATGGCCTCTGAGCACAGTGCTGAAGTGCTGTCTGGAGTTCTTCAGCTCAAAATGGCTGTGACGTGCCTTACGGAGAAAATATGTGCATTTGAGAAACTCCTTCAAGTCTAAATTATAGTTCTGTTGACCACGAGTTCTGTGTTAATGAATCATAATATGTATTCAGTAAGGTGTCTTTAAACAAAAGCACACCTAAAACTAGATTATACATTGATCGTTTAACAAAAATGATGAGACTAGATGCTTGCAGAAACCCAACCATAGGAGCAATGATTCAGTATTTGCTAATTCAGTATTAACAATGACTTTATAGAGCATAACTGCTACAAATATGAGAAACAAAGATAAGACACAGAAAGCTGTCATTTGATTTTCCTAATTTCTTTACTTTGATTTTATTATTTGTTTTGTTTCAGGAATATAAAAAGAAACTTAAGCTCAATCTCCAATATAAGAAATAAAAATAAATACATTCTGTTTCCTCAACATTGATTATATGAAACTTTCTAGGTCTCTGGAGCAATGACACTAAGTCTCTAAGGGGGATGACAATAAAATTAGATGTCATGACTCATGAACCTCTTGATCCTCCATGACCCCTGGGTTGATCATCTTATGACAAGAAGAGATTTTGCTGATAGACATTGACTGATGATCATTCCAAGACTCCTATGGAATATTCCAGTTTCATAAAACTCTAACTTGAGAAGCCCAGGATACCCCCACTGAGGACCTGGACCATTAGCACATCGGATAACTATGTCCTGTGGTCTCAATAGAGAATCTTTGGAAGTTTCTGCCCTATACTTCAGCTGTTCCAGAAGCCTTAAGGATTCATATAATAGATATTTCATTGTAGGTCCACGCTGATGGGATTTTTTAGTCTGAATCTCTAAGCTAAGCCAGAATGAAGTACTTGCAAGATATATCAATGAACCCACCAACTATTATTCTAGCAATTCTGGCAATTCTTGATCTCTCTATGGGTTGCTGAAATCATGATTTTGTTTAAAGTTCTTTCCATGAAATTTATAATTAACAGGACTAAAACCTCTAAGGAATATTAAAATAAACATTTACTGTTGACATTTCAAGTCAAGCAGTTTAAAAACTGAATGTTTTAATTTTCTTATCAGAAAAACACATACTCCCTAAAGAACAATGAAAAATTCCTGAATTTAATAAATCAGAAACTACAAATATGTGCAATTAATAAGTTTAACAACAATTAAAGGATCTCAGTAATATAAATAATTATTGTCATTAAATGTACTTACTTCTTTTGGTACAAATAGGAACATAAAGTGTTACACATACACACACACACACACACACACACACACATATTTTAGGGGAAGCAAAAATTTACTTTAGGAATTTGATCCAGATTTAGAAAAATCCAGATTCTCTATAAATATACTTTGCATAAGAAAAAAGTCTGAACATGTTGTAAATGTAGGCTAATGAAAGAAATTTTCATATGTGGCTTAAAAAAGAACATACTTTGCTACTTTAAAATCCCATCATGAGACATACGAGCAACTGACAGACACATGAAAAAATGCTCAGTCTCCCTAGTGATCAAAGAAATGCAAATTAAAACTACACTGAGATACCACCTAACTCCAGTCAGGATGGCAATCATCAATAAATCAAAAATTAACAGATGCTGGAGAGGATGTGGCGGAAAGGGAACACTTCTACACTGTTGGTGGGAGTGTAAACTAGTACAGCCTCTGTGGAAATCAGTGTGGCGATTCCTAAAAGATCAAAAAATCGACCTTCCATGCAACCCCACAATCCCCCTACTGGGAATATACTCGGAAGAACTCAAATCACTCTACAAAAAAGATACCTACACATGTATGTTTATTGCAGCATTGTTCACAATATCAAGAACATGGAACCAACCATGCTGCCCATCAAAAGAGGACTGGATAAAAAAAGTGGTACATATACACGATGGAATAGTATGCAGTCATAAAGAAGAACAAAATCATGAACTTCACAACAACCTGGATGGATTTAGAGTCTATAATACTGAATGACTTATCACAGAAACAAAGAACTGAGTATCACATGTTCTCACTCATAAGTGGACCTTGAGCAACTATTGTAATAATATAAGAAAAGGATTGGCTGTAGCAGGAAACTGGTGGGACGGGGCTGGGGGCAGGGAGGTGGGATTGGCAGTAGTGGGAATCTGCCTGGGGAAGGGGGGGCACACCTCATCAACAAGGGTACCTGCATGATGAACATTTGTATACCTAACCCTGAATTGCATTTCACATCTTTAAAATAAAAATATTAAAAGTTAAAAAAAATCCCATCATGTATTGGTGTTAAATAATTTGGTCAGTTCTGAAAAACAAATATGTAAGTGAGCATAATGTATCTGTGCTGGGTTGAGGGCAGTTTTGGGATAGAAAGGAAGATTCTGACACTGCCATAAGGACTCAGTAGCAAATACTAGGAGTTAGGACAGGTGTGGCAGGAGAGAATCCAGCAAGGCTTTCAGTAAGAGGGAAGAGGCAGAAGGTCAAAGTCAGAGGGTGGGAATTCTGTAGGAGTCGAAGACAAGGAAGTTAACTCTTCAGGTTCTGATTTCCTGATGGTCTCTTTCTTCTTGAAGCCCTCCCCACTGGTGTTCATGACTCTTGTACTCTCTTGGTTCTTGTCCTGTTTCTTTGACCATCCTGTTGGTTCCTGAAGTTTCAAATTGAAATCCACATCTATTCTGTGCTGATTTTCATACCCAGATATCTAACTGTTTGCTAGATATTTGGATTTGGTGGCTTGCCAATACTTAAAAGTCAATGTACTGAAACCAAAAATAGGACTACACTCTCTCCATTACCATGACATTACTTAACTGCAGTCAGAGTCAGATTTGAGAGTTCTCCCTAAATTCTCCCTCTCTTTCCATTTCTCATCACATAGATCCTATGGCTTCTATTACTCCTTGGCAATAATGTCTGCATTCCCTTTCCCACCCCACCTGCCACCACACTGGTTTACCTCTCACCTGGTGCCTGCTACCACACTCTTACCTCTCACCAAGAACACCATTTCCCATTAGATTTTTTTTTAGCAGAAAAGTCACTCCCAAAAATCATCTTAGAGGGGGAAAAATGATTCAATTTTCCTTGCTAAGAAAATTGAATCATTAATCAGTGGCTCCCCATTAATCTAAGTATTGGTTTAAGCACCAGGCTCTCCACATGGTTCTAATATATCCTCCCAGTATTATCTTTCCTCCTATGTGGCAGTGTGGCGTAGGAGAAAAGACATGAACTTTGGAGTCAGATCCAGGTTCAAATTCCAGCTCTGTCTCTTAAAACCTATAAAACCAAAACTGAAAACTGAAAATGACCAAGGAAGTCATGTATTACTTTGAGCCTTTTCTCTGTTCATCTGCAAGTGCATGTAGTAGAGGTAGAGATGGCACAACACTCTGTACCCACAGGCTATAAACTCATCAGGTGTGCTGAGCCTCTTTCGTGTGGTAGTCACTGGCCAATAATTTAAGTTGGGAACCCAAGGATCACTTATCAGTGCCAGATGGCAGTTTTCTACCTTTATTTGGGGGAATTGTCTATGGGTCCTGAAGAGACAGGAACCAGTTCCCAAAGCACCTCCTAGTTTTTTATATGCAACTATGCCTTGGCTTTTGGATAAGTGAGGGGTGTACAGAGCGCAAGAATCAGCAGCAGTGCTTGGAAAGCAAATCTGCTTCAAACAGATGAGCCAAAAGTCTACTGCAAGAGTCTGAAAGCTGACTAGGCAATGGTGGCCCATGCCTATAAATCCCAGCACTTTGGGAGGTCGAGGTGGGAGGATTGCTTGAGCACAAGAATTTGAGAACAGCCTAAGCAACATAGCAAGACCTTGTCTCCACAAAAAAATAAAAAAATTAGCCGGGTGTGATGGAGCGTGCCTGTAGTCCCCGCTACTTGGGAGGCTGAGGACAGAAGGATTGCATGAACCCACGAGGTTGAGGCTGCAGTGAACCGTGATTGTGCACTGTACTCTAGTCTGGGTGACAGAGTAAGACACCCCCACTTAGCCAAGGACCTTGACTGAAAAAAAAAAAAAAGGAGTCTAAAAGCTGCAATTCTGTTAGACTGAGAAACTTTAAAAGTGTTTCAGATTTCACTTGAAAGTCCAACATGAAGAAGATATACAAGGTCCTAAATGCCCCTTTCTAAAAAGGAAAAAATACATTTTTGTCGGATTTATTTATTAGTATAGCCCAAGTGCCTAGAATAGTGTCTTGCATGCAGAGAGTGCTTAGTTAATATGTGAGTATGTGAGTAGATCCTTAATAAATACTTGACTAAATATAAGGACTTATACCATTCAATAATGTATCAGAAACTAAATGCCACTTCTATATATTCCCATGTTATAAAATACTTTTTAAACCTATATTACCATCATTTTATTTCTTTTTAAAATTATCTAATCATTCATGTATTTCTCACCTCACAACAGGGGAATGTCACAGCTTGAAAGCAGGTGAAGAGAGAAAAATGAAATCAGGAGATGAAAGAGATATTTTTTGCTGGACAGCTAGAAATTTTTGTCTAAAGTTGGTTGGAATACATTGAATGGAATGCAGAGAGAAACATTTTTTTAAAAAGGTGTATGATGATGGAGGAAAATGAGTAATAAGGTGTGTAGAACATGTTTGACAAATTTGTTTGGAAAGAATGTTACATTTATATATTGCATTCTTTTCCCTAAGCACTGGAAGTCTGTGTAACTAGCATTTCTGTATGATGGAAACATAGCTAAGTTCCTTCGCAACAGTTACAGAAACAAAGGCTCAGTAAAGTTAATAATCTAAATATACAATCAGAGATAGATCCAGGGTAGGAAGCCAGGTCTCCTGAGTATTCAAGAGTAATGCAGTCGTCGAAGCGGTAACACGAGCCTGCCACATTTTAAGACCATGAATAGGGTTTGGCTGGAATGAAAGGAGTATATAGAAAAGTCATAGAAAATCAGGTTAAAGAATAAATGTGAAGCAGATTACAAAATGTTTTAAGTAACAAAGAATTTAGATTTTTATCCATGTCATCGTTTTGAAATTATTTTAAAGCTGTAAATTCCTTTTTTTTTTTGAGTTGGAGTCTCACTCTGTTGCCCAGGATTGGAGGGCAGTGGCACACTCCCAGCCATGACGTGCTGGGCTCCGGCGATCCTTCCGCCACTGCAGCCTCGACTTGCTGGGCTTCGGTGATCCTTCCGCCCCAGCCTTCCGAGTAGCCTGATTTTTTGATTTATTGTAGAGATGAGGTCTTGCCAAGTTGCCCAGGTGGGTCTCGAACCCGTGGGCTCAGGCAATCCACTCACCTCAGCCTCCCAAAGCGCGGGATTACAGGCTGAGCCACCTGGGCTGGCTTGTAAATTCCTTTTTAATAGCAATCTTGTCTGAGACGAATATACAAAAGAAATTCAAAGAAGGTGATCTCTCTGATGGCAGCTGTTCCTCTTTCCTGAGGAGAAAAGTTTGAAAACTACTGTCATTAGTGCTACATGTTTTGAACAAGGTAATATATCAAGTGGTATAGAGAATGGGTGGAGGAACCAATACAGACAGAAAGCAAGAGGCCTTCCTGCCTGTTTGCCAGTCTGCCAGAGCTGCCAGTGGAAAGGGAAAGCAAAGATGCTGAAGTCAGGAGAAGCATCAGAACTGATTGGCACAGCTCAAAGATCACATGAGCAACTGTGGCAGGTAACTACAATTGCAAAAGGTGAAGAGCAAAGGAGGCAGCTACTGGTTATGATGGAAGACGACGACGTCCTTTTAAATGTGTCTTCGGCATTTAGCCACCTGTATACACTATGCTATGATCAAAGGAATAGAAAGTAGCCTTTTTTTCTCTAACACTTTGCTTCTCTCTTCCAAATAGATGAAAGTACATCACAAGAATCAAAAAGTGGTACTTTGCTATATTTAGAAACTTTTTAAAGTGTTTAAGATTTCACCTGCAAATCCAACATGAAGAAAACCTCAACGCCCCGTTCTAAAAGGAAAAAAGAACCATTTCCATTTTAGTAATATTTCTGTTCTTCAGACAGTTTGGATAACTAACCCATTAATTTTTATCTTTAAAAATTATTTTCTCCAATGGAGTTAAGCTTAATTGAATGATTTACTTCAAGTATAAGTATGCCAAATTCTTTTCAAAATGTAAGTCTTTGTACTTGTACTTGTACAAAGTACAAAGTACTTTGAACTTTAAAATAAATAATGAAAATGAATCTTGCTAAGTACGTAAATCCGACTGACTTACAATAATTCTGATGCGTATTATTCTGGTTGAGAATAAATGACAGTTTTTGGCAAACTGCCTCTGATGAGGACGATCTCCTCTTCCTGTGCGTTTCTAAAACGTGTGATGCAAAAGCTCCCGCCCTTTTCTGGGAACACAGAGAGCCTGACTCAGGCGCTGCTGCTATTAGAGCCACTCCAGCCCTGCAACTCCCTGCTGGGGTGAGTTCCGCAGAGATGAAGCAAGCTAAGTGGTACTGGCTGGGCTCAGCGTTCCTCGCCACTTACAGTTTTTTGGTTGTGGCAAACAATGAAACAGAGGAAATTAGAGATGAAACAGCAAGGGACGCCTGCCCGGTGAGACTAGAAAGCCGAGGGAAATGCGATGAGGGAGGGGAGTGTCCCTACCAGGTGAACCTGCCCCCGCTGACTATTCAGCTCCCAAAGCAGTTCGGCAGGATCGAGGAGGTCTTCAAAGAAGTCCAGGATCTCAAGGAAATCATAAATAGTCTAAAGAAGTCTTGCCAAGACTGCAAACTTCAGGCTGACGACAACCGGGACCCAGACAGAAATGGACTGCTGTTGCCCAGCACAGGAACCCCGGGAGAGACTGGTGACAACAGAGTCAGAGAATTAGAGAGCGAGGTCAACAAGCTGTCTTCTGAACTCAAGAATGCAAAGGAGGAGATCGACGTACTTCACGGCCGCCTGGAGAAGCTGAATCTTGTAAATATGAACAACGTAGAAAATTATGTTGATAGCAAAGTAGCAAATCTAACATTTGTCATCAATAGTTTGGATGGCAAGTGTTCAAAGTGTCCCAGCCAAGAACAAATAGACTCACGTCCGGGTATGTATAATAATGTTTTCTTATCATTTGTTCATAAATGTCATATGGTTAAACAGTATCTATAAAAACATTAACACATAAGTTAATAAGTTAAATAGATGACATATTGAATAAATAAGTCCTTTATTTATCAAGGTGTACAGGAAGAATAATTATCTTCTCAAATGTGACCATAGAAATGATTTGATCTAATTACAAAAATCATAATTCGTTCTGTATCCATTAGAAAGCACTTTCAGTTTTAAGATCTTATTTGCGAACACACAGGCAGACATAGAATTTCTTAACATTTTAGTGTATTTAGCTCATTTATCTCTATTCTATTGTTTGAAAACAATAAAGGTAATGTTTGCAACTGTGCTTTTTTCATTGGAAATCAGTTTTTCTTGTGGTCAGCTGACTGCCACTTCAAAGAAAAGAAGTCTTTGAAAGAATTTAGCAAGTAATCTGGAGTTTATAATCCCAAATATCTAGAGAAAATGGGAGATTTTATAGATAGAATAAAAGCAGCTTCATATGTGTGTGTGTAAAGTTTTTTGCTCTGAGGCCCCGATGGCACAAAAATGTATTAAAGGGAGAGTTTTGGCATGCCACTAAAGGAAGGAATACATTCTTATCTCTCTCTTTTACTGTAAACTAGAATTCAAGCATGTAAAAATAGAACCCATTCTCACCACCCAAATTACTTGAAATAACTTTAATACATATATGTGAAAGACCACATATATTTATGTGCCTATTCTGTTCACCAACGTACAGTGGCATTGGTTTCCTCAAACTCTGGCTTTCCACCTGAGTTCCTGGGGCCACTGCTGCTGACAGTCTTGTCACTTTGGAAAGCCATCGCTGCATTAGGACCACTATCTACCATGAGTGCGAAGTTGAAGGGACATGGTAGAGATCACTTTATTTGGAACACGTAACTCAGGTATGTTCCATCTAGGGCATTTGTCAGACAAGGTGAGTCATGGTTTCAATGACCACTGTTGTTAATGCCTCTGGCAGCCTGTATCTGAGTGTGTCTTGTTCACTGCAAATCAGAGGTTCGTGTCTTAGGTGACGTCACTGGGTGCACATTAGATTTGATGCTGCATGGCAACTTATAAGATATGAACACATTTCTATTGTCTGTTTTTTCTAAAAGGTTTGAGGAAATAACTGATTTTTCTGAGTTTTAAATATACATGGATAGTTTTTTTGTGCCTTAGAGTATCTTATATTAAACTTACATCACCTGTTACAAATTTTTATAAACATTATCTGGGAGTAAATATCTGCTTTTGATTCCTACAGAACCCCGTTGACTGATTAATATACTTACCCTGAATATAATTACCTGTTGTTTCTTTCTAGAAGTCACACATGTGAGATAGTAGCTAAATACTTTCCTGGATAATAAATTCAGAATAAGATTGTTGGTATATTACTGAGAAAAGATTTCTTTATCACTTGAGCTTCTTTATGTAGTTGTCAAATAAAATAAATGTGAACTTTTGATCAATGCTGTACACTAGAATTTCAATGATCATTTGGAACATACTCTATAAAACTTCCTGACAGTAGAGGCTAACAGCCCCTTTAGGTAACAGGAAATGCAAGCCTATGCTTCCTCTATGTGCATGGAACGCAGTTCTAGGAGAGTTGGAATCATCTGAATTTTAGGACAAAGGAATGCAATGGTTTTAAGGACAAGCTTTGTTGTCAGCCAGATCTGAGTCCGTGTCTTGGCTCTGCCACTTAATCTTTGTGGGAACTTGGGCAAACCACTGATCCTCTTTTAAGCCTAAATAGTCCTACCCGCAGACTGGCAAAAATATCTATATCATAAGGTTGACGTGCAGATGAGGTGTGAAAATGTTAACCAGTCTTTGGCAGACTGCCTAGAATATACATGTAGGACTCACTAAATATTACTGAGTTACTAAAACTATGCTTTTATTATTTTCCTATTGTTTGTTGCTGCTGCTGTAACTTTTATTACCAACCAAGAAAATATTAGAAGGCCTGACTGCTTTATTATATCAGGTTCTTGTTCTGAGGCCTTAACAAGCATTTGCTAAATGTTTTCAAGTAAATTTAGCAGAAGAGGGTTTCATTATTGCCATTAATTGAATTGTCAAACTGGTTTTGTGCATATAAGAGAGTTCTTCAGGTGCATAGTTTCTGTTAATAAAATCCAATGCCTTTCTTTTCTTCCCCCTTTAGTTCAACATCTTATATATAAAGATTGCTCTGACTACTATGCAATAGGCAAAAGAAGCAGTGAGACCTACCGAGTTACACCTGATCCCAAAAATAGTAGCTTTGACGTTTACTGTGACATGGAGACCATGGGAGGGGGCTGGACAGTGCTGCAGGCACGTCTTGATGGCAGCACCAACTTCACCAGAACGTGGCAAGAATACAAAGCAGGCTTTGGAAACCTCAGAAGAGAATTTTGGCTCGGGAACGATAAAATCCATCTTCTGACCAAGAGTAAGGAAATGATTCTGAGAATTGATCTTGAAGACTTTAATGATATCAAACTGTATGCCTTGTATGATCAGTTTTACGTGGCTAATGAGTTTCTCAAATACCGTTTACACATTGGTAACTATAATGGCACAGCTGGAGATGCCTTACATTTCAGTAAACATTACAACCATGACCTGAAGTTTTTCACCACCCCAGACAAAGACAATGATCGATATCCTTCTGGGAACTGTGGGCTCTATTATAGTTCAGGCTGGTGGTTTGATGCATGTCTTTCTGCAAATTTAAATGGCAAATATTATCACCAAAAATACAAGGGTGTCCGTAATGGGATTTTCTGGGGCACCTGGCCTGGTATGAGTGAGGCACACCCTGGTGGCTACAAGTTCTCCTTCAAAGAGGCCAAAATGATGATTAGACCCAAGCACTTTAAGCCATAAATCAATAATGCTCATCCCTCCAGGTATTAATTATCTAGGCAATTAATTCCTTCAGAACTTTGGAATTTGCCTTGTTTTATATCCCTTTTCCATGGCTAAAAAAATTACCTCTGAGCAGTAGGTTTCTATGCTATACAGCATTTGAAATAAAGCTGAAAAATAATGCCATTTTAAATGACTGTTTTGTTGCTGTCATGCTATTTTCTAATGCTTGCAAACAATTGAGAATATTGAGAATTATACATTAGGTTAATAATTCTTTAAATTTCTATTAGTTAAAAAGTTTTGTACTACTTGGATTACTTACTAAAATTAAAAATAATTGTTTATTCAGCAGGCTAGATTCTATATGAGTAATCTGTATTTTGGCTGTGACAAGCACAGCTGAAAGTATCTCACTCTTTTCAGGCTGCTGTTATTTGGGTAGTCTTCATTCTGAGATAAGCTTACCCAATTTATGGTATTTACTTTGGGTCAGGAAGACCCTACAGCCTTTTAGTTCCCAGTCTAAGGAAAATAATATGTATAATTAAATCTGTTATTGCATGATTCATAAAATATATATTATTCTTGCAACGTACTTAAAATATTTTAAAGTGTGGTAGCATAAGGTCACCCCTAAAAGCATCAGAAATATAATATATCCTTAAAGACAATGGTTTAAAGGTAATTCATTAATGGTTTGTAACTCCTTAGATATTTGATGTAGAAAACTGCTTTAATGTGAAAATTATCTTCTTCTGCTCTGTATGAAAATAGCTTTTAAGGTTGCTCCTTACTGTGCTGGACTACTGGTTGGCTTTCTTTTGAGGGGGTAGGTGTGAGTGCAGAAGGAAGCACTTATTTATAGGCTATAATATTCTGAGAGCCAATTTTATATCCAAAGCAATAATACCATTAAGTGAATCACTTCACAGAATGCTAAGTTTTCTAGGACAAAGAGATACATTTATTAAAAGCATGTGAATTTTGGAGTATATAAAAAAGTGGTTCAAATATTATATATTTCAACCCTAACTGGTGGATTGCTATTTTACTATCAGAAATTCAAAGATAGGTGTTTATTTTTTTAACCAAAGTATCTGTAACTTTTATAACACATTTGTTAATTCTGTAATTCTAAGTTTCATATTAAAAAGATTATAAAAATTATGTGTTTAATTTCATCATTGTAAAAAAGGATCATTTCCGAGAGAACAGCAGTATTCTGCATGTTTACAAAATGGTCTGGAGTAAAATTTGGTGTAATTCACTGTATTACATATGAGCCATAGCAATAAATTTGTTCTTTAATTTCTGGTGTCTATACCTAATACACTAAACTAGTTTTAAAAATATATTTACAAAGATGCATCTTACTCATTATTTGAAAACAAAGAGGGCAATTTCTTTGAGTCAATTTTTCAGACATTAAACCCTTATAAAATTGAATTTTCAAATATTAATATCTTATAAAATTGTAATAAAAGAAGCATAATACTCCTTTAAAAATATATAACACATGCAGTTTTCAGGTAAACATATGGAAATTAAGTTATTACAAACACTATTAAAATGTTAATGCAAGAGAAATGCAAAATATAATTAAATGGTGATTAAAACATAAAATGCTGTAGATTTCAAAGGCTATGTACTATTAGGTGAGATAATAAAGATAAATGATGGATTGATTTTACTTCTTTGTTTTGCTTTTTAAAAAGACTAAAAAAATTTTGACATTATACAATGTATTTGTTTCAGATAAGGGCATTTTCATTTACTATATATAATTATTAATATATGTATAAGATTAAGTAAATTTCTGTGATCAAAAATGAACTTACAAAATATAGTCCTAAAGCAAAAATATATACTCATATACAGAGTGTTTATTGATTTAAGGGAACTAGGTATACTTTCCAGAGAATTTGGCAAATAATTCATATAAATATTCAAAAGTGTGCTGTTCTGTCTTTCTACTTTACCTCAAAGGATCAACATTTTATTTTTCATTATACGTTTATGGTACTTTTCTAATAAATTTTGTAACATAGAAATTCCTTTTTGAAAGCATTTCTTGCTACTCTTTATAAAGTAGAATCTAATCTTTGATAATATTTAACATGTTGATGGAAATAGATTATACCTAAGATAACTTTTGCCTTAACATAACTATTTAGTAATATAAACTAATGTTCATAAATGTGAATTGACTATTTACAAACATATTAGAGTTTTGTCTTGGTTCCATTTTGATGGCTAATATTTATTATTTTAGTTAAGACTTTTGTTTCTGAATATTATCATTCTTTGAAAATATTGACTGGGTCAATAATTAGGTCCTTAGAGATTCCAGGTAAAGCTGATTTAGCTATCACTGAGGAAAAAAAACAAACACACTTTACTGATAACTAGTAATGCTCCAAATGAATTAGTGACACATCTATTTAATAAATAAAGAGTTTGAATATACAAAACATAAGAAATATCTTAGCCACAAAATTATTTTTGAATAGCTACTCAAGAAAAAGTTTTAAAGGTAAAAGTGATGGGTCGTCACAATAAGCTTTTGTTTAAAATTCTTTTATGTATAATTAGGTTTATGTTTCATGTCTTCTTAAAACCTTGTAAAATAAAAGATTTAATCTTCACATCTATTTATTCTTCCTTGTAGAAACATTAAGTATTGTTGTTTGTAAAAGGATACCTATGTATTTACTCATGTCTGAAAATTGTATGTTTACTTAATCTAGACAATGTCTTTGACTCTTCGAAGACTTTAGTGAGTACTATTTCATTAACTGGAAGACAGAGAAAATAGAGGAACACCATTATCTTATTTCCCTCCAGAATGCTGTTGAAGCATTTGAAATACAAAAGTTTCAGTTTCATTTTGTGGCATTCAACTCCATCCCCTCTTTTCCCATCTGCTCTGGTTCGGCCCTCATCATCTCCTTCGAATACTGCAAATACCTAATAGCCTGTGCCTCGAGTTTCAGTCTATTCCAGTCCATCTTTCATATCACTGCTGGAGGATTATTCAAAAATACAATTCTGATCATATTATTGTCTTGCTTCAAACTTGCAACAACTCTTTATTTTCTATAACATAAAATCTGGCCGATAAACCCTTCATGAACTGATGTGTCACCACTCACACACCTGCCATACTAAATGCCCTGCTGTGCTCAAACAAACCATGTTTTCTCCTGTTGTCACTACTTCGCATATACTGCTGCTCCTTTGTTCTAGACAGAGTTCCATTCTCTGTCCCACTGGATTTTAGCTTATCACCCATGATTAAGAGCAGGACTCAGGAGCCTCGCTTCCTAGGTTTTAATTTCAGCTCTGCTATTTGCAGTCTGTGTGATCATGGGCAAGTCACTTAATATTATTTGGTTCCTTCAATTATAAGACAGGGATAATAATAAAAATCTGCCCAATAGAGTTATTGAGAAGATTAAATGAGGTAATTTATGTAAGGCATCTAGAACATACATTTTAAAAAAATCTATCTCCTCCTCTCCTCCTCCTCCCCTTCTTCCTTCTCCTCCTCTTCCTCCTTCTCCTCAATAGTTACTTCTTCTAGGCAGACTCTCCTGATGACATTAGGTGGGGTTTGGTACCTCTCCTCTTTAGTCCTATGCCATCCTGTATATTCCTTATTATACGTTGCATTGTTAAATAATTGTCTAGGTTTTACCCTGGACAATAATTGAATTCAATCTGTTTGGGTAGGAATAAAGGAGATTTGAGACACAAGCGTTGTTACTCAAAGTAGTTAATACTATGATGCCAAAGAGGAAGAGCTGTAGTCTAAAGAAGTCAGAGTTATAACTGGGAAGGGAGTAGGTACACTCAAATCTGAGGATTTGAGAGACTGTGAATATGGGTGAGAAGCAATTGAAGCCAGGGGAGAATATGGCAAAAGACAGGATCAGATATAGTAAGTCCTCACATAATATTGTGGATAGGCCCTTGGAAACTGCAATTTTAAACAAAATGATATTCTGTATAACAAAACCAATATTGCCATAGGCTAATTAATATAACGAGTTAAGTTCCTATGGCATTCAGTATGTCATTTTCAAACCTATTCACGAAATTAAATGAGGACTGGGGACATAACAGTGACAAATTTTTAGGAGAAGTTCTGGGAATGTGCCTGTGGGTACATGCAGTCCTAGGCCAAACAGCAATTGTTCTACCTGTAGGAGTTGCTAAAAACAAAAACAAAAACAAAACATTATTTTTCATACTACTTATAGTATATTGTAATTTTAATATAATTTTAATAATTCAAAATCCATGAATCCTTTAATTTTTTTAAAAAAATTACAGATTTGGCTAAAGGTTTCTTTGCAAACCACCTTCAATTTCAATCTCTTCCTTCTTCCCAGGGATAACAAGCTGATTTCCAAACTCTAATTTCATTCTGTGCATTGCCAAATTCTAACATCTACTAAATCACAGACTTGCCAGGTCTTCTTTGTTTATTGATTTGAAAGAAGTGGAAATGAAGGGCATTGGGTGTACTTGGAAAACTCTGAGTACCCTGAACGACTGAGCCTCCCTTGCTCCTTGAAGTAGTCCCTCCCAAATGTTGATGAGGCGCTTGCTGGAAGACATTGTTGCTTTCTTTCCTGAGGGAATGCTACTAATTCTCCTTAAGTCTCCTTTATCCCACTCATCAGCATCTCCAGATCTGTAATCGGAGCATACTCCGACATCAATTATAAAGTCAAGTTGGAGAAGAAGCCTTTGTACAACTTTGCCAATTTATATCTGCAGGAGGTTGGGGAAGACATGTAAAGTCAGACTGAAGCTGCCTGACTAAAGAAGAAAAGACAGAATTTTAGATGTGACTGAATTTGGCACAGGCATTATGGATTACCCAGAAATTACGGGTTCAATAGACTAGCTTGAGTAGACACGTGTTTGATTCTTATAGTTTGCTTGCTTAGTTAACACAAATCTAGATTCAATAGCAGCTTGCACTGACTAAAGTTGAGAAGCCAGAACACAAAGACTTGTGGTGATAGGAATGCTGGGGTAAATTTAGCCTTAATTCATTTAACAAGTATTTATTGAGTATATATCATGTTCTAGACAGTCTTCTAAGAGGCTGGAAATATGTCAGTGACCAACACAGACAAAAGTCCTATCAGAGGAGACAAATAAATATATGATAAATACCATGAAAACTTAAGTAGGAAAAGGGGATGCTAGAAGAAGGGGTGCTATTTTACAGAGTCATCAGGGGAGGCCTCTCTGTGGAGGTGTCATTTGAACAGAGACCTAAAGAAATGAGAGAGCAAGCCAGGAATGTAGAAGGGAAAAGCATGTTTTAAGCCAAGGGAGCATCAGGTGCAAAAGGCCAGAGAGTCTGGAGAATGGATGGCATGTTTGAGGGTCAGCAAAGAGGCTTACATAAAAAAGCAGAGAATCTGGTGTTGGTGGGGGGGGGCGGAGATGAGATCAGAGTGAGCTCGGAGTGCTGGGGAGGGACAAGGGCTGAGGGTTGCATGCCAGAGAAGCTAAGCCTTTAAACCATGGGAAAGATTGTGCCTTTTACTCTGGTAGCTAAGAGCCATGAGGGGTTTGAGCAGAGGATGGAGACTACAGTATTCAGTTTTTAAGGGATTGCTCTTGTCACTGAATGGAAAATAGAGTGTAGGGAGACAAAGATTGAAGCAAAGACATCAGTCTGATGGTATTTGCAGTAATCTTGGTGAGAACTGACAAAAGCTTGTCTATTTTGTCTAAATCTGATCCAAGGTAATCTAATGGTGGTGAATAGTAAAAATAATCAGAGGTATCACAGAAAATCACAAGATTTTAGTCTGAGCAAGTTGGAAGGATGGAGCTGCCTCTAACAGTAATGGGATGGGGAAGCCTGCCAGGAAAGCCTATTGGGAAAGGGTGTGAGGAGTGGGGTGGGGTGAGAGGCTGGAATCTGAAGCTTTGAACATTCTAAGTTCAAATACCTATAAGACATCCAGTTGGATATAGGATGTGAATATGAGTCTGAAATTTAGGGAAGACATCTAGGGTTCAGAAATACATTTGAGAATTGCTCTAATACAGATAGATGGTAATGAGTCCATGGGATTAGATGCGATAACAGTAATGTGTATAAGGGATAAAGACTTCCACAGAAGGAGCCCTGGCATAAGTTGACTGTAGAATGAGTCAGGAGATGAGGAGGAACCAGTACAGTTACTGGGTCGTTTAAGAGGTCCCAAGAACCCTTCTTTATGGAGAAGGCAGACATTCATTCCCATTGGAACAGATACTTATTCTAGTTTATTTTAGATTTGGACTTGCTTTTCCTTGCTTCTGCTGGCAACAGTATTTTTGTTGAGTTTTTACTGAATGCCTTAAAAAGCCATTATGATATTACACAGTAGTAACCTATAAAGTATTGTTTTTGATTTAGGAAGCCACTTCACAGTGAAAGAAGGAGGCAGTGACCTATGAAGCCTCAATTATTGCATCTTCTGGGAGATACTATTTTGTGAGTTTGGGGCATTGTGATGCAGTTACTGTGTGTGTGTGTGTGTGTGTGTGTGTGTGTGTGTGTGTGTGAATGCCTGTGTGTATGTGTAGACACATATACATATATAGTTAAAGAAAATGAACTAAGCTACAGACCAAAAACCTTACTTGTTAACAGAATACCACCCAAGTTTGAGAAATCATTTATGGACATTTAAAATTATTAGGGTACTAGTATGTTATGATTATAAACTTTTAGTTAAGCAGAGACTGGTTTTACTCTTTCTCTTTATTTTAGAGACATTAATGATCTTAAAATTTGTTTCACAAATGTTTTCAAAAAGTAATCCAAGTTAGAAGTAACCTAATTTTATATTTCTTTTTTTTTTTTTTTGAGTTGGAGTCTCACTCTGTCACCCAGGCTGGAGTGCAGTGGCATGCTCACAGCAACTGCAGCCTCGACCAGCTAGGCTCAGGCGACTCTTCTGACTCAGCCTTCCTAGTAGCTGGAACTACAGGTGCACACCAACTCACCCATCTAATTTTTATTGTGTGTGATTTATTGTAGAGACGAGTTTTCATCAAGTTGCCCAGGCTGGTCTCGAACCCCCGGGCTCAGGCCAATCCTCTCGCCTTGGCCTCCCAAAGTGCTGGGATCACAGGCTGAGCCACCGCACCCGGCCTAATTTTATGTTTCTAATAACTTTAAATTGTTAGCACTGCAATGACTAGAAATGAATCTGACTGGCAATTTTCTGAAATATTAGGTCCAACTGCAGGTGGATATGAATGTAGTTCTCTGTGTATGCATAGGTTTCCCTTGTGAATGGATGGGTATACACACACACAGGATAAACATATATAACATGCATACATGCTTATACATGTTTTTGTAGCACACAGGCTACAATACAAGGAAACGTGCCCATCAAAAAAAGTAGATATTCAGCTCTTACATGCAGTTGAAAGTCAGTACCACAAAAATCACCATGGGTCATAGCTAGCTAATTTTGTTTGCTTGTTTGTTTTAATTTTTTTTAATTTTTAAGATGTGGGATACAATTCCGGGTTAGGTATACAGATGTTCATTATGCATGTACCCTTGTTGTTGAGGTGTGCCCCCCTCCCCCCAGCAGATTCCCACTACTGCCAATCCTGTCCCCGTCCACCCCTGGCAGTTTCCCACTACTGCCAATTCTTTTCTTATAATATTCCGATAATTGTTCAAGGTCCGCTTATAAATGAGAACATATGATACTCAGTTCTTTGTTTCTGTGATCAGTCACTCAATATTATAGATTCTAAATCCATCCAGGTTGCTGCGAAGGTCATAATTTTGTCTTCTTTATGACTGCATAATATTCCATTGTGTATATGTACCACATTTGTTTTTTATCTAGTCTTCTTTCGATGGGCAGCACGATTGGTTCCATGTTTTTGCTATTGTGAACAATGCTGCAATAAACATACGTGTGCAGATATCTTATTCACAGAGTGATTTGAGTTCCTCTGGGTATATTTCCAGTAGGAAGATAGCGGGATCATATGGAAGGTTGATTTTTAGTTCTTTTAGGAATTGCCAAACTGTTTTCCACAGAGGTTGTATTAGTTTACACTCCCACTAACAGTGTAGGAGTGTTCCCTTTTTGCCGCATCCTTTCCAGCATCTGTTGTTTTTTAAGTTATTGATGTTGGTCATCCTGAAAGGAATTAGGTTGTATTTCAATGTGGTTTAAATTTGCATTTCTTTGATGACTAGTGAGGCTGAGCGTTTTTTCATGTATCTGTTGGCTGCTGGTATGTCTTCTTTTGAGAAGCATCTATTCACATCTTTTGCCCACTTTGTAATGGGGTTGTTTAGTAATTTTAATATAAAATTAGTAACCTAATTTTATATTTCTTTTCTTTCTTTCTTTTTTTTTTTTTGAGTTGGCATCTCACTCTGTCACCCAGGTTGGAGTGCAGTGGCACGCTCACAGTCACTGCAGCCTTGACCAGCTAGGCTCAGGCGATTCTTCCGCCTCAGCCTTCCTAGTAGCTGGAACTACAGGTGCACACCAACTCACCCATCTAATTTTTTTTGTGTGTGATTTATTGTACAGATGAGTTTTCATCAAGTTGCCCAGGTTGGTCTGGTACATTTCCTTGTAGATCCTAGATGTTAGGGCTTGGTCAGACAGACGGTTGGCAAATATTTTTTCTTCAGTCTGTGGGCTGTCTCCTTGCTCTGTTGATGGTTTCCTTGGCTTTGCAGAAACTTGATGAGATCCCACTTGTCTATCTTATCTCTTATGACATGAACACTTGGGGTTTTGATCAGGAATTGGTTGCCAATTCCAATTTCCATAAGCGCATCTCCTGCATTTTCTAAGGTTCTTATAGTTTGAGGTTTTACATTTAGGTCT
>CAUYQG010221203.1:0-23611 GCA_963574415.1 Tarsius wallacei
GATATAATCTAATAACAATGACATGATATTCATTATATTCAAATTCTACATTTAATATTAGAGATAGCAACAACTGTAAACAACTCACAGTGACTTTCGCTGAGCCTGTGGGAATTATTTGTATAAATAAATATTGCCAATTAACAAACTTGGACTGGAGTCTGCAAAGGATGGTATGACAGAAAAATTATAACACATGATATCCTAAAAACAAGAATCAAGTATTCCAATGGAGAAGATCCTGGTATGACATTGATTACTTATTGCATAATAGAAAAGGCATCTTTGAAACAGCACTTTTATTCAAAAGTCCACATTGTATCTTTTATCATTCTCCTTTAACAGTCATATAGCAAAGTTCAGAGAAATGTAATCTAATTTAAATGGGTATAAAAATGACTTCACATGGGCTCAGGAGTGATCCTAGTAAAGAATAAAAAGGAAAAGATCTGTTTTAAAGTTAATGAAAATAAAAATGAGAGTGACTTTTACTTTATTCTTTTGTATACAGAGAGCTACTTGAAAGAAGAATTTTTTTGATAAATCTATATGAAAACAGATTTCATGATTTTACATTTGATGCCTGCTAAACCTGTCTTCTCCATGCCTCCTGATGTAATGATATTCAGATATTATTGTCTCATGAGTTTATCAGTTACTAAAGAGAAAAATTGAAATTTGGCTTTGTGAACATAATATCTGCCCTCTCTGAGGATGTATCTTCCCTCTCTGATTAGAATTTGTGCTCATATTTATGTTGGAGACCTTATGCATCCTCTGACCAGCATGCAACTGTCAAAGCCCCATCATTGTTGTTGGTGTTAAAGTACAGTCCATTCAAGTTGGCTGTTAAGTTCCTGGAGTCTGTATTCACAAAACAGAAACAAAAGCAAAGTACACAAGGAATTTTTTAAATATTGCTTAGCCATATAGTCCCACTATACTGGGTCTTTGAAAAGAGGCATCTGGGATTTTCAAGGATCTTTATTCACAGAAGAGTTCTACAGTTTGAAAGAGGTGCATGAGAAAAAGTAACATTTATTAAGAAACCATTATGTGCAATGATGAGGATTTTGCATATGCTACTTTAATTATTATAACAACATATAGCAAAGTAAAATTGCACTGGACAGTTTAAACAGTCAAGGAAGACTTTATTCAGACTGTTTCAAAAGATGTTAATTAGTTCAGTAAGGGGGAAAGATTGAACTCAACTAACTTCACTGAGACCAAAAGCAGATTGAGTTTTTAGAGGTGAGGTGAAGTAATGGGAAAGAGGAGGGGAGGTTGGTTGATGTGGTTAGGTTATTTATATGTGTTAATTGGTGCAATGTTAGCTCTTACTCTCTCATAGAGACTGGGATATAGGGACACTATATTTTTCTAAAAAGCAGATTTATGGGGGTACAAGAGAAATTTCGTTACATGTGTATATTGTTTGGTGGTAAATTCTGGGTTGTTAGTTTACCCATCACCCAGATAGTGTACATTGTACCCAACAGATAATTCTTCATCTCTCTCCCATTTCACCCTCCCATCTTTTTTAGTTTCTAATGTCTATTAAGATGTTGCTGGGTAGGGCATGGCACAAAACTCATGAGCTTTTTGACACGCCCCAGAAATGGATTTCAGAGCGGTCAGTGAAGTTTTAAAAATAGAGTTAATTAGCAAAAGTGCCAACAACAATGATGGGGCTTCAGCAGCTGCATGCTGGTCAGAGGATGCAGAAGGTCTCCAACATAAATATGAACACAAATTCTAATCAGAGAGGGCAGAACACAGGCAAGTCTCTCAAAAAGAAAAACCTCGCTTTTGCTCTTGACTAAAAGCTAGATATATTTTCACACTAATTGATAGGCTAAAGAGGGTGGGCTACAGATAATGCTGTAGAGATAATGCTATCTCTCTGCTTCTGAGAGGTGGGCTTTTCCCAGAACACACATTTTGCCTTTGGTAGTCTGATCTGCCAGACTTGGTGACTGAGCTAAAAGCTGGTTTGATTTACATTTCTATAGCTTTCCAGTCAAGTCAATCCAGGAATCACCTTGATTGGCTTTTCCTTCGGTGATCTGAAGAGGCCAGGTATACTGAGAGTCTACATTGAATCCATATTGCAGTCAGCAAGGGAGTTTGGCCTGCAAATAACATGTCTGGATGCTTCCTTATTGAAAGCTAAAAGCTACCTATAAGAAATGTATCTATCTAGGTTTGATATACCCTGCCTCAATTCCACTCTGTATGTCCACGTGCATCCATTGTTTAGTAACCACCTATAGGTGAAAGCACACACTATTTGACTTTCTGTTTCAGAGTTATTTCTTTTAGAAAAATGACCTCCAGTTCCATTTCTCTTGCTGCAAAAGACATGATCTTATTATTTTTTATGACTGAGTAGTATTCTATATACATAACAATTTTTTATCCAATTGTTTATTAATGGACACTTAGGCTAGTTCCATGACTTTGCTGTTGTGAATAGTGCTGCAATAAACATACAAGTGCAGGTGAGTGTCTTTTTAATATAATGATTTGCTTTTTCTTTGGGCCAAACCCAATAGTGGGATTGCTGGATAGAATGGTGGGAATGTAAATTAGTTCAACCTCTATGAAAAAGTAAGAAGATTTTTTCAAAGACATTATCTTTTTTGAGGATTACATTTCAAAGGGATAGCTGTCAGGTTGTGAAAGATCTTCTTAGGTTGTAAAATTGACAAGAAGATAGGAGAAACTTACATCTCAAAGGAACAGAGAGATTTTCTGAAGTAAGTCTAAGAAAGGAAAGTCAGAGACATATAGAAACCCATCTAAAGTTTAGAAGAGGAATGTGAAGGCCATCTTGTTCACCCTTAAAGTAGAAATGTTCTCCTCTTGTTACTCTCTAAGAGACTGAGGCTTGGAGAGTTTACTTTGCCTGCCCTAGTCTGCCAGCTATTATGTGAAAAAGTAGGAACTTGACCATATTTCTGATCTGTTCCATGGCCTGTGACTTTCCTAATAGGTGTCTGGGTTGTAAAAGTCCTCTGTGGGAGGAAATGCCCACACAGAAGAGATTATCAAAGAGTGAGTCCTTAAATATTTTCCCAAGGCTCTTCCAGATCCTTCATGGAAAGGAAGCTTCTCCCTAAAGAAGTTTTGTATATTTAAAGCTATTATAAGGCACATGATGAATAGTTTTTAACAATCTGAATATTTTGTTGACTTAAACACAGATGTAACTTCAGACTTTAGGGCAGGAAGATCAATTAAATCTACCTGCCTATTATGTTCTTTTTTTATAATAAAGGTCTCTTATGGACTGCAAATGATTCTTTTAGGATATTTGTGAAATAGCTCTAGGAAATTTCCATTTACCCTCTTCAATGAAAATTTGTTCTGTAGGACTGTTATGGCACTATTGTTAGTGGGGAAGAAGAAAAGAAGAAAAGTTAAAGTAAGCAATTTCAACTATTTAAAAAGGAAGTTTCTTTCATTAACATCTTGAGAGAAACAAGTATAAAAAAATGGCTAGGGACTCTGAGGGACAAGTGGCAATTCTCTTGCATATGAGAATGACACTTGGCAGCTGGAAATGCATCTCCCCCAGGTCTGACACAGGTGGTAGGGGCTATAAACCAATGGCCCAGTGACACTGAAGTCTTCTCCACAATTGGTTGCCATTTGACTTTTAGCTTCTAAGAATGAAAACAAGTGTAAATTTATTCATGTAGAATCACTGTCTTTACAGATATTTAATATTTTTCACTTTAATAATTTAAGTCTTGATTTTAATTTATCAAATGATAACCATCTAATTTTTAGGTATGTCTGATGACAGCAAAGTCACCCTTCACTCCCTAGATAAATCTCGAATTTAGTAACTTCCAGGGTTACACCTTCACCTTTCCCAGTTATGCGTTCACTATTTGAAAATAGTCTATGTTGTTCATTACTGTTGCTTTTCATCTTGGGAGGCATGAAAGACCAAAAGCAGTTTTTTCGATAGTGAATTTATCACAAGCCTAGAAAATTCAAATCAGTTGCTCTAGTCATGACTAGCAGTTATATATCTCCAACTTTTCAATAGAATAATGGTGACTTCCTTTTATTCTCTTTCGCAAAAGCAGTAATGAACTCCTGGTTGGATTTTAATTGTCAGGAAATGTTTTTCTTATATAACTTGCATAAACTTTTCTCAAAACAACGTTGAAAGGGCAGACCGAGAGTGCGAAGCCATTTTTCATCTTGTTCTTAAACCCTGATGCAATGATGAGAAAATAGAAGTTATGTTTTTAGAGAAATGCACAGTTAAAGTAAAATTAACTTTACTGACTTTGTCTTTTCAGAAACAGACTTCCAGGATTCAGAGGTATCTCATAGCGGCAATCAAGCTTGCCTAGAGTAAGTGAATTTACAAGGCCTAAGACATCATGCATTGGGCAAGGATTGTAAAAGTCATGAAACTTGTAATTACAAAAGTTATGACTGCTCAGAGGGAGAGCAGGTGGGGATTCAATCTTACAGTAAATTGGGCACTATCTGTGGTGAAGTCAAGGATCCCCGAATCTACCCACTGGGAATGCATAGGAGATAAGGGGAGGTGCACCCTCCATTAGCTCTAAGGAATGGTGCAGGAGAATTAGAATCCTTGTCACGCCCTTCTCTAGGGGTTATGATAATGTGAGGGAAATTAGTAGATCTCTGTGTCACAGAATTTCCAAGACAACCATAGGTGGTGGATAAGGAAGTCACATCAGTCACGTCTACCTGATTGCAACATCTCCAAGGAAAAGGATTTAAGCCAGGGCTTTGGGGGGCTACGCGACCACACTTACCTACAGTGTAGGCCCACTCCCTGTCTGTGGGTGGTGAACTTTTTTTAAATGAATCTTTTATTTTCTCACTTCTGTGTGTTGCAATTCTTTGCATTTTCTTGGATCTCTGGGTTGCCAGCGCGCACCTCCGGCTTGACAGCCCTGACAGACGGTGCTGCGCCTCTCTCTGCCTCTCTACCCTCACCCTGTCTGTACCTTAACAAACTTTACTTAAATATACCAAAGCTTCAGTACATCTCAAACAAAAAAAAAAGCTAAAATTGCTATTCTTGTTGAGAAAATAAAGGAGAAATTGTAAAGGAGACACATACTTGTATGAGGTATAAGGAGTGATTATTGAGTACTATAAATACTAGAAGAAACGCTATTGTGGTATTAAGCATGTCAGATTCAGAACCCAACCCTAGGACCAAAAGGAGAGCAGAATTAAACAAAATGTACACTCACAATTTCATTTTTTTAAAAAGAGTTTGGGGAAGTAAAAAAGCAGAAAGAAGGTACTTGAACATTTTCAAACACATTTAGTTTAAATTACCACTTGGCTATAATGGTATCCCCAGGGCATTCTTAACTGATCTTCTGCAAATGATGCCAATATATGCAGAAAGATTTTGCAGAAAAAATTGATCGTTTGTCTGTTCAACATCTCCTGAATTTAACTTTACTCCCTGGCATATTCTTTTTAAAAAGTCTTATAATTATATGTGATCTTATATATGATGGTCTTTCTGGAAAAAATATACTGAAAATAAATAAATTTTGTTAACATGAAAAAAACCAGATAGAACCCTTTAATCTTGGCATTTTACTTTAAAACCAAACAATTACTTGTTTTAAAAATGATGCATTTGGTGATGGTTTGTGTTTAAATTCACAGTGACCTGTTACAAGTTGAAGTATTTAATGATTTGCACTTATAAAATGTATGTACTCTTAGAAGCACATACCAATTTAGAAATATCATAGCTATCTTGACGTAAGGATACTGTTTCTATCATGATCATGGAGACTGAGTTATAAATCCCTCCAGATATAGTCCTACAAATAATGAGTTCTTTCCAAGGAAGTTCTTCTGACCTGAATTTTGTAAGGAAGCTTTATAATTCACATTTCTTTGTACAGCTTTATTCTTTTAGTTAATTACTTCAAAGGGTTTATAACATTTCAACATTTTCAAAAAGAGTAAGCCTTAAAAAAGTGAACAGCCTATAATTTGATGAATTATAGAGAGAATGGGACCCTGGGATAACACTCATTTGGATACGAAGCTCAGTTCAGTCCTCACTACACTATTCCTCCTCCAAAATCCAGGTAGTTTTGATCTGGCCTGGCAAACTTGGAGCTATAGAAAGTCTTACATATGAGAATTTCTGCTAGGTCCGATTATTAAGTAAGACTCAGTAGTGTTGTGGCCCTCAGATGGCTTAGTAATAGATGTTTTAGAATTTAGAGGTGAAACATGAAGCATTAAGACCCTGAGAAACAGAGAGAATTTTCTCTAAGATATCCAGATATACAATGACTATCAAAACCCAGGACGCTTAGCTCTAGTCAAGCATTAAACTACAGAACAGTACATTTTCCATACTATTCAAAAGGTGGAAAGTAAGTCAGATATGAAATTTGGGGTAAGGGAAATATATCAGAGGCCAGTATAGTGATTCCAGTGCAATCACTGATGGTTCCATGCAATGTAAAGGTTGAGTTGAATTCCCAGAATGTTAATGGGTGATTGGACAGGTAGTCAAAAACCGTATGGTAGTCAGGGAACAGGCTGATAATGAGAAATAAGTTAGTTTTTAAATAACATGAAGACAATAGAGAGGGGTGGGATAAATTCTTTGATGACTGTCATGGACTATAGATACTTTTACCTTTAGAGACTTAATACATAACACCACATGTTAAAATACTCCCACATGAGGTAATAAATATAATCTGTTTTCAGATCAAACTTTAGGTGGGATTTTAGAATTTCTTCTTGAAGTTATCTGGCTAAAACTGACTGATCTTGTGGCAGAGATGCGCTGATAACAGTTAAAAGTATTCCTTTTGGAGATCAATTGTCAAGCTCCGAAAACCTGCCAGACAGATTTTGCTTAAGAAAACCAAATAGCCAAGGATGGTTTTCCTGGAGATGCAAGATAGGGACCAATTCACTCTTTGTGAAGTCATCAGTTTACAACCCCAGCTTGTTATGCATATCCTGGAGACCATTTGTTCTTTGAAAATCTGATTTTGCTGAGTACAACCATGTGAATTCCAAAGAAAATGTATAATCATTCAATGTGAACCACCCCCCACCTAAACTAAGGTATAAGACCCCTCTCTTCCCTCCCCGGGGTGCTCAGCCTGGGAGCGTTAGCCCGTTGAGCCGCACTGGTGCTTATAAAACTGCTACTTCCTAAAATAGCCTCAGTGTCACGGCCTCTCTGTCTTCCCACTACAATCGGATTGACAATTGTCTATAATGTCTTCATAATTATATATACGATATATGTAATCAGAAATTCATAAAAATTTTTGCCAAGTGAGACAATTGTTTCCAAATGCAATAAATTTTATATGAATACTAAATTAAGATAACATAATGATATTTGATACATTTTTATAAGCATGTAATTAATATTACTAGCTACATTTTTCAAAGTTTTAAAACATTATATGAATACATAATAGTTATACATATTTATGGGGTACACATAAGATTTTGATACAAACATACAATGTATAATAATTAAATCTGGGTAATTAGGATATCCATAACCTCAAAAACTTGTCATTTCTTTGTGTTGGCAACATTCTAGAGCTTGTCTTCTAGCTATTTTAAAATATACAATAAATTTTTGTTAACAATGGTTGCCCTATTGTTCTATCAAACACTAGAACTTATTCCTTCTATCTAACTGCAGTTTTGTACTTATTAACCAACCCCTGTTCATCTGATCTCCCCATTACCCAGTCTAGCTTCTGATAATCATCATTCTACTCTCTATCTCCATGAAGTCAATTTTTTTGACTCCCCCAAGTGAGTGGGAACATGTCATGTTTGTCTTTCTATGCCTGTCCTATTTCACATAACATAATGTCCTTCAGTTCCATCCATTTTGCTGCACGTGGCCAGATTTCATTTTTTTAAATTTTCATTTCTGAATAGTATTCAATTATGTATATATTCATTTCTTGTATCCATTCATATACTGACGGACACTGAGGTTGATTCCATACCTTGTGAATATTGTGAATAGTACTGCAATAATCACGGGAGGGCAGATATCTCTTTGATATACAAATTTCCTTTCTTTTGGATCTATACCCAAAAATAAGATTGCTACATCATATGGTCGTTTTACATTTAGCTTTTTGAGGAAACTTCATAGTGCTTTCCATGGTGGCTCTAACAATTTATATTCCCATCAATAGTATATGAATGCCCCCCCTTTCCTTGGAAGCATTTCTTATTTTCTGTATTTTTTATAATAGTCATTCTAACTTGGGTGAGATGATATTTCATTGTGATTTTGATTTGCATTTCCCTGATGATTAGTGACATTGAGCACTGTAACGCCAGTGACACAATCAGTTTCAACATTTAAAGTTCTCATGTGTTGACATTGAGCATTAATGGATGATACAGAATAATTTCCCCATCTCAGTGTCAGTAGACTAGCAACTTTTAATTCATCTGCAATCTTAATTCTCTTTTGCCATATAACCACATAAAGCCTAAAGTTGTGCTGGACAAAGGCCTGCTTCTCTTACAGATGTAAGCCTTGTCATGCACAGGAGATAGCCCATGATCTGCAAAAGGGTGGAAACTAGGCAAACCACAATCATTTCTTCTTTCAAACTTATCAATCAGATAAGGTACACTCCTCCTCATAGGGAAAGGTGAGGGGTTTATAGGGAAAGATGAGAAGTGTTACTCTATGAAGCACCTCCCATGGACATTTGAAGTGGGAGAAATGGCAATTTCTTCTCCAGTTTCTCAACTTAGAAGCTTCTATGCTCTAAATTATCAAGTTAGTCTTTATTTGAACATGTGTGTGTTCTTTTATCCCTCTTATTGACAAGCTTCTGATTCTACATTTTTAGTGTTCTATAGATCGCTATTCGCTGGACTATTTCCAGACTTTTTTTATTGTATAAATTTGAAGCATACAATACGATGTTTTAGAATACATATACATAGTTAAATGATTACTACATGTAATACATTTTACATATTCATCACTCTTCACAGTTACTTCTTTTGTTTGTGTGTGTGCTAAACCACTCTACTTTCTCAGCACATTTTCAATATATAATACAATATTATTCATATAGTACTTATGTTGTACATTAGAGCTCTAGACTTATTTATCATACATAAATGTAACTTTTGACCTAACCTCTCCCCAACCCTGGTAACAACTAATGGGAGAAAATATTTGTGAATCACATATTTGATAAGGGGTTAATGTCCCAACTATATAAGGAATTTATATAACTCACTAGTGAAAAAAAAAAGTGTCCTAATTAAAAGATGAACAAAAAAGGTCTGAATCTCCATTTTTTCAAAGAATATTTATGAATGACCACAGACATATGACAGGTGCTCAACATCACTAATCATCACTAGTAATTAGGGAAATGCAGATCAAAACCATAATGAGTTATTATGCTACATTTGTCAGAATGGTTATTATCAAAAGTCAATTGATAACAAGTGTTGACAAAGGTGTAGAGAAAAGGGACCACTTGCACAAGAAAGGTAAATTGGTATAACCATTACAGAAAGCAGTATAGAATTTCCTCAAAAAATTAAAAATAGAACTGCCATATGATCCAGCAATCCCTCTTCTGGGTATAAAAGTCAAAGAAAATAAAACCAGTATCTTGAAGAGATACCTATATGCTAACCTTCATTTCAACATTGTTTATAATAGTCAAGGTATGAAAACAACCTCTGATCATGGATAAATGAATGAACAAAAGGATTGTGAGGGATAACATGCACACACACACAGACACACTCACACACTGCGATATTATTTAATCTTTAAAGAGAAGGAGATATGATAACATAGATGAACTTGGAAGACATAATGCTAAGTGAAATAAGCCAGACACAGAAATAAAAATATTGCATAATTTCACTTATACGTGGAATCTATTTTCAGACTCTTGAAAATATATTCTTGTAACCTAGTCATATAAATGTAGCATACTACATCTGTAATCTGTGCATACTCGAGACTTTTAACTTCCTTTTTCATGGGCTAGAAAGAGAATATCCTGACCAATGTTTTCAGTGACACAAAAGAATTATTCCTAATGTCATTTTGCCCTATAATATGTTTATCACCACGTTAAAACAAACATAAACAAAAGCAGATTAAAAACAATGCTGGTGTGTATAAATCAAAATAAACTGATCTGATTGACATTTTTTCTTTTGTTGCTCTTTATACTTGAACATATCAGAAGATGCACTAATTTTTGAAGTTTGCTCCTATTCCCCCACCAATTGGTTGTCAGATGAAGAATAAATAGAATACAGGGAGGATTTCTCAAGTCTTGCTGCTTTATTTACATAGACTTTCTCGCTATAGAGCACACACTAAAGTTTCTCCTCTGCTTCCCTCCAGAATGATCATTCTCCTTTTTGGAGTTCCAAACATCAAACTAGCTCTTAGGCTGTACAGTCGCAGGGATTAGTTCAGCTTCCAATACATCTCACCTGCATCTGTGTAACAAATGTAAACAACAACAAAAATCTGGAGAGCCTAGTAAAAACCATCTCTAGAAATTCTCCAACATGAAGAAATGCAGATCACAAATGGAAAAACCTAGAAGCTTCTTCCCAGTCGTTGTCTTCTCCTAAGTCCTTACTACCTTCACTCAACACATATTTGTTGGGCCCCTTCTTTGTCCAAATCCCCCACCTCCCCTAACTTTGTTACCAGCAGAGATCTTCCCACCTGTATGACTGATTCTCTTAGGTATCAACCCTGATTTCCTCTTGATATTTGAATCAAGTGAATGCCACGTTTTTTTGTTTTTAACCCTTCTTACTTTTCTGTATATTCCTCTGACCAAAAAGCATGGTTTCTGCCATTTACTTCATAAGCCACCATCAGACACCTGAAGAGCATTAGCACCTCATTGCCTTATTTACATGCTTTTCTTCTTTCTTGCTCCAGCTGTTTCACAAACTTATCACCAGCTCTGACCCTTTGAAGACAAAATTGCATCTTACCCTTCCTTGCATAACCTGTGGCTGTTGTGATTCCTAGAATGTATTTTAAATAATACTCAATAGATGGCCCTGAAATAACTAAATAGAATGCATGAGTGAATGAAGGAATCAGGGTTCCTGAGCATTTACTTTGACCCAGACAATATTCTGATAGCTGAAGGTGAGGAAAATGGACATGGTCCATTCGCTCAGTGAATTCACAGTCTAACAGTAGTTTTTGTAACAATTTCACCTATTATTTGACAAATATTTTGCTGTTAAAATTTTTTATTATAATTCTGTGATAGACAAAATTACTAAAAAGGGTGTTTCTGCGCTAATAATTTAGAATGCATTTATAGTCACAGAATTAATGGATAAAGAAGTATGACTACTTTAAGCTTTAGTTGTTTATTAGCTCCTTCACTTTTTATGTAAAATAAGAAGTTGTAACTAGTGACAGAATATTGTATATATTTTTACCTAGAGGAAAAAATGGTTCCAAAGGGAAATATTATAGTTGTGTGTATTTTATTTCTGGCCAAGACATTGTTTCTGTTTTGTTTTGTTTTGTTTTAGTTATTCTTGATCGTTTATTTTTGAAAGCTTCTGAGGTGACTCACGGATTAAAATAACGACTCAATTAATAAACTAATATGGAAGAGATTTGCATAAAAAATTACAAAGTTGCCTCTAACACCTGTGTATTTTCAATTTTCTACTTAGCCACTGGCTGCAAACAAAATGGCAATGCTGTCTGTCACATATATGGGCTCTTTCTTTTTGCCTGGTAGTAATCTAGAAAGATAATTACATTTTACTTAAAAAGGAAAAGGGCCTGATATGAGCATTTTGTAATATTTTCTTAGTGAAGAACTTGGTGTAATATCCTCCCTCATCTAGGGCTCTTCACAACTCTGTGCTCTTTACAAACCAGTGTTTGAAAATGAACCACACTGTCTAGTGTCAAGATACTGTAAATTAAATTTGAATGTCAGAATGGAAACTTTATAAACAACTTTTTAAGTTTTATCATTTAATATCCAAGTCTAAACAGAAATACTTAGTGAGGTTTGTTTTGTACATTTAACTGTGCCTTGCATTCAATACTGCAAATTTGAAGTTGCAATGATTTAATATTCTTCTCTTTTGCTTCCTTAATCTAGAAATTTATTGTTAATAAATCGAAAGATAAATGCCTTGTGAATTCAACTCATTATCTTTATAATGCAGTACACGTGTTAGAATTTTATTGGACATTCATATTGAGAGTGCTACCTCAGAAATCTTATACTGTAACTCTGATGCATAAAATAATATTTTTGCTAAATTTTCCCATCTAATTGTCCACATCCTGCAGTGAAACCTAGAGTTTATTGTTCATTTAACATATGTGTGGACCTATACAAAAAAGTGGAAAAACCTATGTCACAGAGGACACCTTTGACTTTAAGTACCAGAAAACACAAATTACCTTAAACATGGAAAAATCAATTATCTTTCTATACCAAGAAGACACACAACTCCAAGAATGGCGTGTCTTCTTGGTATGGAATAATATAAGCAAGGAGTCAATTTTTTTCTATTCTTAGTGTGTCTAGTAAATTCCCTTCATGGATGTCAAATTGTTGCCAGTTATAGCTATCACCTGCAGATTCCAAAGTCTCCAAAGGAAGCAAATGGTCAATTTTTTCTCATGTCTATTTCTATTTTTAAGGCTTGTTAAATCTTTTTCAGAAGCCACCCCAAACATTTCCCTTACTGCTCATTGGGTAGCATTGTGTCTAACACCTATCCCTAAACCAATCTTTAGAAATAGAAGGGAACCACCATATTTAGTTTTAAGCCATGATTTACCTTGGACCAGGAGAGATTTCACTGTTCCATGGATTACATAGTGTATGGGGGTAGACCTAGAATGTAATCAGCGCATTACTATTAAGGAATTGTAGGTGTTCAGCTTCTGGTAGGTAACAAATATTACCTTAAAAATTAAGCTAAGACCCAGGCTTGGGGGATTTTACAGTGTGAGTATGGAAATCTAATAAGACAATAAAGGATTGCAAACAGTACCACAGTGTGTACAGCTAATGGAAGTATGTAGAGGATATCATTGGGATACTGAAGAAAAACAATGAGAAAAGGCATGAAATTTTAGATGAAGAACAACAGAGATACTACAACTGAGGAGAAGACCAGAGGACAAATACTATTGCTATATGATTATGAATGCAGCTTAGAAAATATGTCACAGTGTTCCATTTTGCAGTGCATTAAGTTTGGGCATCATTGTGTTAGGTATCTTAAAGATTTTTGTTATTGCTTCAGCCATATTATAAATAAGTTATCAGCCAGGCACTGTGGCTCATGCCTATAATCCCAGCACTTTGGGAGGCCTAGGCGGGAGGATCATTTGAGGTCAGGAGTTTGAGAGCAGCCTGAGCAACACAGATATTGTCTTTATAAAATATTAAAAATTTAGCCAGGTGTGGTGGTGCATGCCTGTAGTCCCAGGTACTCGGAATGCTAAGACGGATCGCCTGAGCCCAGGAAGTTGAGGCTGTGGTGAACCTTGATCAGCCTGGGTAACAGAGTGAGATCCAAACTTAAAAAAAAAGTTATCATTGTTATATGCTTTTCTTGGGATATATATTTATAAGTAAGATGAAATCTAAATCTTCATTATAGTTCTAGGTTTGTTATTTCATACTAGGTGATTTTGATTGACCAGACTGATAATGACTGTTATGAGAAATAATCATAATGTTAACAGATAGATGTGATGACCCTATTAGTTTGACTGTGTGTGATGTCAGATAGATTGCAGAAAATATTTTACTCTGAGTTTCTGTACTGGTAAACTAAAACATCACTAAAAGATTATACAATATATTAACTCCATCAAGACAAATTTCAATTATAGTGTCACATAAATAGCAGAAAACAGGTTGTCTTTTAAAATTTTTCTGTTATAATCACAAAAGAACAGAAAGATAGAGTAGATATGATTTGGGATTTGTTACTGATGGATTATTTTTATGCTCATTAAATCCATTTGCAAGTAATACTATGACTTGAGACATATTGTACAACAACCAAAAAAGCCAGTTGTGTAATGAAATGCATGCTCCCAATTCTAGTTGAGACTAGAAAAATAGCATGACATCTATAATAGAAGAAATTTAGAGTTTCAATTTTCTACTTGCAGAAATGTACAAATAACGGGGATTAATGATTGTGACTCTTGTCTGACATATTTTAGATTCAGTTAGTTTATTTAAGAAATATTTTATCTTGATATTCCATGTGAAATTATGTTAGGTGAAAATGACATATATAATGGAACTGGGCTTTAATTAAGAGGAAAGAGGTTAATTCTTCTAGTAATGTAAAAGATGAAATAAGAATGAAAGGAGGGGTCAGACATAAGAGATATAAGAATCTATGGGGTTTTAAAAAATTGTCGGTTTATGGATAAGGAGAGAAAATAGTCATGGTGGCACCCAGTTTTCTGCTTAGGGACCTGGTGACAGTGAACTTAAGACCTATATCACTGGCGTGAACATCAGAGCAGGGAGATCTGATTCTGTGGATGCAAAACAATGTTATCATTTATTGTTTGAATTGTTCCTTGAATATCTGCTCAACCAAGTTAAAACAACACCTAGGAAAAGGACCGTGCATTATATTACTTTTGTCATTCCCTTTGGTAAGATAATTTACATACACAATTCTTCATTAAATATTTGTTTAGTATTTTGCATGTCAGCATATTCTATTATGTGTACATTATAAGCTTGAAGAAGGGGGGGGAAATTGTGTGATTTAAGTGGTATATAGTTTCCTGTTTTCCATGGGAGTAAACAGATGATTATAGCAAAAAGTCTTAGCACAGGGACATGAATGGAGTTACCTGTTATCTTAGCCATATTGTCTGTGAAGCAAGATGGTACTAAAATCGTCAAGTTTTCTCAAGGGTTTATGGCACCAACCGATGGAAAGACTCAGAAAATGAAATGAATTAATTCATGATACATTAATTAAAATAAAAATCAAAAGTTCAATTGGTGTCATCAATTTTTCAAGATATGTAAAAGAGATCAAATATTTCTATTTTGCCAAAGAGGGTTATTTTCATCAGCAACTCCTATTAAAACATCACTAGATTCCCTAGGCTAGTCTGATATCTATAATGAGCATTTTGCTGCAATTACACTGACTGGTTTGTTAAATAAATCCCTTTTGCTCATGCCAAATGCCTCCGTTCTGGGGAATTTGTCTTGACTTCTAGGTCATCTCTCTAAAATTATGTTACTATGCTCTATTTTACTCAGCTCTGAAATAAAAGCAAAGAGTCATGAAATTAAAATAGCTTACATTATGGTTTTTACATATCATCATGTAACTAATGCATATGTATAACATCTCTTGCACCTGAAAACATATTTGTACTTGCCTTCTATAATTCAATTAAGTAATTATACAATACTCTGAAAATTTCTTATATATACAAAATACTGAATATTAAATTGCCAGAGACATCTACTAGTTCCAGCCATCTTACGTCTCTCCAATAAATATTTTATCAGATAATTTCTTTTTATTAATATTTTAATATCAAGTTATTTGCATATATGCATTGATTTTCTGCATATAAATATAGGTCTAGATATATACATGTAGGTTATTTTCCTTCATCAACCTTTAGAATATTCATTGATGTATTTTGTGACTTTCAGAAAGAAATGTCTATATTTTAAACTTTTCCCTTTTATCAGACTCGTGTCTTGATGGCAGGAATGCATATGGTTCAATAAAAAGTCTTATAATTCCAGTTGCTGCAATAGAATCCAAATGCTGATACTCAACTTCTAGTAGTAGTCTCTCATTAGGCCTCTGAGAACCTCCTCTAACACACTGCCTACACCCATCATCAACACTCTAGGTAATACATATCTTCTGTTCTCACTGTAGGAAGTCTCAGGTTGGAGTTGCCAGCTGTTTACATATCTTTCCCCATTGTACTGTGATAGCTTTCAGTGCAGGACTTATTTTTATTCTTCTGAGTGTTCAAGGTCTCCAAAAAATAAATATTGGGTAAAATTGATTTTCAATAAATATGTTTTTTTTTAATTCAGGGTCTCACTCTGTCACCCAGGTTGGTTTGCAATATCAAGATCATGGCTCACAACAACCTCAGACTCCTGGGGTCAAGCAATCTTCCCACCTCAGCCTCTCAAGTAGCTGGGCCTACAGGCACACTCTACCATATATGGCTAATTTGTTTGAATTTTTATAGGGACGGGGTTCTTACTACGTTGCCTAGGCTAGTTTTGAACTCCTGGACTCAAGCAGTTCTCCTGCCCTGGCCTCCTAAAGTACTGGGATTACAAGTGCAAACCACCACGCCCAGCCAAATTTTTTTTAAATGAATTAATGAATGAGTAAATGAATGCTATAGTGAGAAGGCAGAGGGACTCCTGTCATCTAAGGAAGAGAATTAATAAGCTCCAACTTCAGCATATCCTTAATCTGTTCTCTTTGAGATCCCAGAGTTGTGGATGAGATTTAGTCATGCCAACATTTTGGAAATGACTTGGGAAAGAGGAGAGATTATTATGCTAAACAAATGCTTTTGTACTTGCTACTAAATTTGTTCATTGTATGCAATTAAATTTATTTTTTCACAGTTCACTATTGAATGTAGTGAAAAAGAAAAATCCATGGCTACATGTGATTTTGGTAGTTCTGAAAATGCTTTGAATGGAAAGCATAAGGGAAGTTGATATGTAAATAGTTATTTTTATTTTATTTTATTTTTTGCTAAACTAAAGAAAGACAGAACAAAGAATTATCTTTTTCAGATTCAAATAGTAGTAGTAATTATCTGTGGGTGTCAAGAAATCACACTCGCACTTTCTTCTGTGAGCTTTCTGTGGCAGTGCAGCTGGGGGTAAACATTAGGGATGACTGTTCAAAGGTCATGCGGTGGGGGAGTGTGGAGAAAGTAATGTCTGCACAACCTTCCTCGATGCCCTACAGTATTTTAATACCAAAAATACAGATATTTAAGATTCAAAGTTACCAAATTGCAAACGGCTCACAACCAGAATGCTGCTGTTCTCTCCTAGCTCTTGGCAAACAAATGGCATGCAGATGGAAAAGACAGCTGCCATCATCATAACTTGCTATTTTGATTCTCATATGTTTTAATATTTCTTAGTTTAATATGCTTTATAGCTTATAGTTTAATATGATTTGGTAGTTTGTTACTGCCTTGGACAGACTAGACAACAAAGGAGTACTTGCTGTTGGTTTTATTCATTTGGGATATAGGATAATGTAGGGTCATATCTATCTCCCCTTCTGACTGATACACCTATTTCTTGATGGGGAAAAAAGATTCAGTGTCAATTTCTCATAGACCTGGGCTGAATCTAGGACGGTATTACTAAGACGGCCCCTTTGAGTATCTTCTTAGCAAACTGCCTGATCCGTCTTCCCACCTATGCAGAAGTTGTGTCATAAAAGTTTAAGAAATAGCAGAAAAATGTTTTTTTTCCTTCTTTTTGTCCACACTTGTCCTCTAAGACAGTTATTCCTATCAATTAGGACAGCTGCTCATCAACCCACTAAAATTTCCCTTCAGCCCCAGAACATCACTGGAAACTTCCTTTAAGCAAGATTGCCAAAGGCACCTATAGTGCCGAATGATCAATGTCCTGTCCTCGAAATTTTTTTCTTCCTTGATTTCTAAAACTTCACCCACTAGTATTTCCTTCTACGTTTTTATCCCCCCTGCCCCTCCCCCCACAAGTTTCTCTTCTTCTTTTGGCCAAGTCTATATGCTGTTCCAGGATTCCGCACTTGCCTTTCTTTGCCTCACATGTTGCATACTTTACTGGAATAATCCCTTTCCGTTTTATGGCTTTGAGTCCATTTATAAGCCAAAGAGTCCCAAATTGGTGTCTTCAGAAGAATCTTCTCTTCCAACTTTCAAATCTGTGTGTTCACCTGCCCATTACATAACTCCATTTGTGTATCCTGCAGGCAATGTAAACCCAATGTGTCCAAGACAGAATTCAGGCTCCTCCCCATAAAACTTTGCTATGCTTTCCGCTGCAACCTCTCACCCACACTGCCCTGCAGACACTTGTTTTCACAAGCCAGGAGAAGATTTACTTAAACATTTTGAATATCTTCTTTATCTGTGGAATGATAATAATATTTATCCTGCAGAATTACTGGTAACAAGCATAATGGCTTTGACAAACACTGTAGTTTTAGAAACCATTATTGTCGCCTGCTTAATGTATCCAAATAAAACTAAGGCTTTAGACATTTATTTATGATAAAATGTGAAGATACAGAAAATAAGAAATTTTACTAGTATGGTTTTCTGTAAGTTTATTGTTTTAATATTTAAGAAAAATTTAAATACATAAAATGCTTGAAGACTCTTACATGTTAGATAGACAAGTATTAATAATACAGACAAACTTATTTAAATAAATAAACAAGATTAGGTAAACTGTAGAATATCTATTTAACATAATATTAGGCAGTTGTTAAGAATAGTGAGTCAGTGTTTATAATATAACATGACATGAAGAAATTATGATATAGAATTATATTGTTTGCTTAAATTATACATAAAATACATTTCAAAATAGAGACTGTAGGTGTAGAAGCTGAGACAAATTTTTTGAAATAGTAATTATTATAATTTGCATTTATAATCTAGAAAATAAAATCAAAATGACAAAGTAATAGTTTCTGATCTTAATAAAAACCAAATAAACATTGTTTATTTCAACATAATACAATGTTTGAAACACTAACAATAATAACTTAATTTCTTTTTAAAATAACTTTCATACAAGATCTTGGAAGGATTTTTCATATTAAAATGAGACACAAAGACAGAAAATTTTTTGTTCTGTTTTCCAGCGAGGAGACAATTTTTTTAAGTAATTAAGTTTCAATGATACAATTAGAAAGTGATCTTAAGGGGATAATTCTCCACTGCTGGCAAATCATACCTGTCCAGATTATACTAAATTCCCAGATGGTCTCCCAATGTTAGCAATAAACAAAAATAGATGATTTGGAATAAACTATGAACTTGAGTTTTTCTGGTTTTGTTTTTTTCTTGGGAATTTATGTTGACAAGTTCAAGAAGAGTATTTATTCAGACTACAGGAAAACGCGTTATCTGTCTGTCAAACTGAATGGAGTGTTTTTTGGTATCTGGGTAGCAGTAATGTGCAGTCCACGCACTCAAGTGCCTAATTTTTGACATTGTTTACTCTATTTATTCTTATATAAACCACATATTATTGTGAAATTGTGTGTGGTGATTCTGTTTGATGCCCACATGTATTATTTGAGAATCTTATTGCGAAGCTGTATGCATTTTCAAAATGAATAACTGAAGCTTTAATTTGGTGCTTATACAGCAAAGAATGCCTTAAATACCAGGTGTTCGGTACACCATTATGTTTTCCCCTACCCTCCCTAAGCCATTTCATCGAACAGATGCTGCAGGAGACTGTTCTTTCCTATTGCTGAAAGCAGTGGGGCTCTGATAGTATATTTTGCAGATTCACTGTTCATGATTAAATCCTTTGAATTCTAAAACGTTATATTGTAAAACTTCCTCTAAGCTTTCTAGAATTAAGTAAAATCCATCTAGGCCTGAAAAACCTGAACATGGGAAGTGATTTGAGATAAGAATGAACTCCATATTTTCTTATAGCTACAACAACAACAACAACAACAACATTATTATCATAAACATGCATGGTTTCCAAAATTGGACATTTCTGGATTTATATTCAAACTAATACTCTTCACCTGTGTGGCAACAGGACAATTTGTAAGTCTCTCTGAGTCCTTGTCTTCTTGTATACAAAGGTAGCAGAACAATGCTTATCTCTTAATATTTTGAGAAATAAAACGAACAGGTATATTAAATCACCCATCATCGTGAAGACACTAATGGATTTTTGCATGTCTATTATGTGGCTAAAATGACACTAATAAAAGATGATTAATCAGTTCTCCATTTACTAGGATTTATTTATTTGTTTGCCTGTTGTCTGTTTCCCTCCACAGGATTCTAAGCTCCATGAAAGCAAGTATTTTATTTATTTTGTTCACATATGGATGTTTGGCTAAATAAATGAATGAAGGAAATGTCATTTGATTTCAATCTTAAAGCTGGATAGTAAGTGACCAAATGATATTGAATGGAAAGTCTCAGAGGTGACCTTCATAAAGACAAAACATGATCAAAGACAGGGAATGACAAACAGCATGGTTCCTGGAGAAATTGCCATTGGTTTGATATTACTGGGCTATGAAGGCTAAGGTGGAAAAAAATAGTAGGTTGTAGAGTAATTTTCTTACCATGCCAAGAAGTGAATGTTGTTCTGTAGTCAAGTTTGCTATGTGAATCCAAATGGATTCCTCAAGTACCTCAAAATTCCCAAGGAAGTGAAGAGAAAGCCACGTAGACAAAACTTTATTCTACAACCCGTTTCCCTCCCATAGCCCCAGTATGAGATATCAACCAGAACTATTTCCTTCATATACTTTGAATAACATTTTTAGGATTTTTTAGTAATGTTTTAGTTTCAGAAATGATTTTGTCACTTCATAATAGATAGAAATATACTATCTTAAATATGACAGTGAAGTATTCAGTACAAAAGGATAGTATAGAAACGTTGTCCATTAGGTATATTATTCTGGAGGCTTTCTACAGGATGAATTGTCTGGCTTCTAAGGTATGTAAAAGAGTCAATTATGATAGAACTAAGGTTGAAAACACTGATGACACAAATGGATTTTAGTGTGGAGATGTGTAATCATTTTAGGTCATTTCTGACCTCGCAGGACTTGTGAAATATCTAGCAGTAGGTGTCCAACTAAAAGTTAGGTAGATAAATCCGAAGCTGGAAGAAATTTCTGAGCTGAATACTATAGATTTGCATATGGTCAAATTATAAGAATAGACAAAGATTAACCAGTGAAGGTTCACAAAGAAGAGCAGTGGACCAAGAACAACTGGCTTTTCAGAGACCAGGTTAGGCTAAGGAGTCCAACAAGGAGATAAAGAAGAAATGGTAACCAATTTACTAAGTAAACTAGGGTAGTTTAATGAACTAATTTGAGGAACTAGGGCAGTTTGGAAGCCATGAACAAGTTGAGTTTAAGGAGGGATGAGTAAAGGTATGAAATATAAGGTGTCTATGGAATGTATCAAATAGAGAGTTGAAATTATACTCCATGCATGTGAAAAACAAAATTATTATTTACACTGAGATGCTCTTTCTAGCACTACCATGTCATCTAAGTTTAACTTCTCATCATGCTTAGCTGGGAATCTTTTACTCTTTTTATTGCCTCCAGACTCACTTATATTTATCCTTACTCAGATTGAAACTGTTCATATGGAGATTAGTGTTAATCTTTTTTATCTTCTATGAGTATTTGGGGATAAGATTAAAGCATAAATTATAGACTAAAACAATGTAGTATTAAAAGTAAACCTTTTAACCACATGCCTAAAATATGGCATTTAGATTTCACATTTGTGGGAAAATTGAGATAAAAGATATACTTTAAAAATTCATCATGTCTTAGAACCTAACAAGAAGTCCTATGCATGAATCTGTTCAAATATTTCCCTTGGAAAGATAGAAATCATATTTGGACAGTAGATGTTTATATTTAAAAGTCTATAGTAGACTAAAATATGTTATAAATTCTGGAATACAGACACCAACGATGGTGAATCAGTAAGCTTCATAAGTGTTTTTCAAATAGTCTTAAGCTATAGAAGAAACCCTCCATAAAATAATGTGGGGCTTATTTCAATTCTATTAAAATTTGTGGGTTGCTACTGTCAACATGGCGGAACTTGATTGCACCAACTCATAAAAGCTGACTGTGCACACATTTTTTTCAACTCCACATTCAGTGTTGTCATTTTGGTAGTTTGCATTCAGCCATGGTTGGAATATTAACACCATACAACTCGGAAACAAACAAATCAGGGCCTTTTTTCCATCTGCACATCATTGGAGTTGCATCACTGACAGACAAGACAGAGAAATGCAACTGGCACTTATCTGCTCCTTTAGTAGGACTCTTTTTGTGCCCTAGTACACCAAAACACAGTTGCATAGGGTAGTGTATACATTTTTACTTTCCACAGCAAGACAAAGCTGGCAATAAAAGCACCTTACGCTATGAATAGTTAGAACCAATTCTGTTTCAATGCCCACTCATTTAAATTATTGCATCATATTAACATGTACAGGTTTCTATCAATTATGCCAATAAAAACTGTTCTTTCTGCCAGCAAAAGGGATAGAGACTGCCAATGACTCTGTGGCAGATTCCCTGGTGGGAAGATACTGAACACTGCTGGCAGCTGGAACTAATGCTGGTAGGTCTAGGGAACTGCAAATGGGTCACAGAATAGATAATGATTCTGTGCTGGTCTTTGCTTATTGCTGGAAGATGCAAGTGCTCAGAGTTCTTTAGATAACCAGAACAGAAGATATTGCACGGATTTGGAAGGCCAACCATCGTTTCTTCAGATCAAGGAAGATACTATGCATAATGTTCAGCAATACACAGAAAGATATCTTCTTCAGAAGTAATCATTTGGTAAAGAGTATAAAAGGCCATTAAAATCTAATTTGTCTAAAGCAGGAGAAAATAAAAGCATGAAGGTCTGGCTTACATGTCTTCACAGGTATGTGTTCACACTCAAAATTAGTGGTTCTTAAGGAGGGTCTCCACTAGATTTTCTTCCAATTTTTTGGTTGACCTGGGTAAGAACAAGTGGGGAATGATGATGGTATAGCTATGCAATTCTTGCCCAGGGAAGGGAACTCTGATATAATAATTATACTATTTTTTTTTCTTTCTTTCCCACATCACCTCAGTTTTTTTCCCTTACCTGATGCAGTAATCCTAGGACAAAAGATGCGGTTACAAGTGCTGGAAATGGGTATGATTCCTAAACAAAACACTTTAACTATGTTTTTGAACCTTATGGCAGAATTCCCAAGGGGTTGATGGAGATGGATGTGCCTTAACCCCATCTAGCAAAATTGGGTTTAAGAGTGACAGCATCTATGTAGCTGACTCACTAGTTCTGTACCTATGTAATCTTACCTATATGACTAGAAGTGGGCTGGAGAGGAAATACTTGCTAGATAGCTTCCTGTAATCTAGACCAGCACAGTGGCAGTTTCTAATGTACCAAAGGTTGAATACAAATCAAGAGAAATAGGAATGGTAGCTAGCTATGGGTTAAGGAATGAATAAATAGGCAATATATTGAGAAAAATCCAATATTATATTAACACCTGCAAAGAGGCTCAGAGAAAGCAATGACATGGCATCTTAGCTCAATTATACCAGATGCCTGAAAGGGTTAAGTTATATGATTACCAAGACCTTTCTTACCAAGACCAGGTCCAAAATGACCTGACAACATGGAATGAAAGTCTGCAAATCAGTGGTTTCACTCTACATAAAATGTAATGATGAACTGGGC